>JACXGI010000079.1:125847-149617 GCA_016801175.1 Esox masquinongy | reverse complement strand
TGTGAACTCTAAAATGGAAAGGAAATAGAAAAACCATTAAGTGTTTGCAGAAGGGGATGCAAGTAGCCTGGCATCCCTAACTACGTAATATGACGATGACAGTTTTCAGGTAACTGAAATATTTGTTTGTTTTTAAAAAATGCTTACCTCTGTGTAGCACAGCCTTCAATCTGTGAGATTCAATGTGCGTCAACACACTGGCATAGTCTCGCGGCTTGAAGATGGAGGGCTGGCAGAAGGGGCAATAAAACAATTGGCTCTTCCGACACTGGGATAAAACCGCACGGCCATCAGCTGCTTTTCGCACTGTGATATGCTGTCAATTACAAATGGCAAATGTTTAGCAAGCTGGCTTGCTAGTTGAGTTGATAGCTAACTTAAGTAGTTGCTCATGGCAAACACCATCATTAATAGAGTAGAAAAGCTAAAAATACATTTGGTGTTTAAGCATGAACATTGGCACACTTGTGTACTTTTTCATGCCGGACAAAGCCTGATATAGTGCAGTTTCATCAAAGCCTATAGTATAGGTCAGTGGTATAATTGCATTTACCTGTAATGAAGTTAACATGATTTCCCCCAAACTAACAAAAAAATGTTGGTTTCAGGACCATGTGTAATCAATAACCAAGACCATATAGTTTAATGTCTTTTCTTTCCCTATGACCGCAAAAAGGATGAAAAAATGCAGGACAATTCTGGCATTTTTAATTAGCGATGTATAAAACACTTAAAATGTAAAAGTTTAAGAATGGTATGCAAACAACTTCACTATCTGTTGTAACTTCATATTGCAGAAGCAAAACACTGGCTACACTTTTGAATTAGGTAAAACAATCTGCACTAAACACACTGAATAGATATAATTGATGTAATCTTTAAAAGCAAGATGCAATTAAGTTTGAGTTGCAGAAAAACATTTTAAAAACACTAGTTGGCTGCTTGCCTGCTTTACCATAGGAGTACCACAGAATTTGAAAATTGATACATAAACGCTTCGAAGTATTCAGATGTATTCACTTTCTCCAAAATGTTTTGTTCTATAGATTGAATGTGTAATTCATGAAATCGTTCAACCTACACAATACCCTATAATGAAAAGGCCAAAACGGGTCTAGAAATCTGTGCCATTTTATCGAAAATAAAAAAAACATGTACATACGTATTCAGATCCCTTAATTCTCTACTTTGTAGAAGCCTTTTGTACCGTGATCACAGCTTCTTGGAGATTCAACAGGAGACTGGACCAAATCTACCTAAACTCTTCTCTTACAGGAAATATGTAAGTACCACAAATACCACACTGTTCATCCTTCCCTCAACCCTAGTCTACAAGTCCCTGCCACTGAGAAGCATCACTGAAATATGATGCTCCCACGAAATCAATCGTAGATGATAGTATTAGCCAGGTGAGCCAGGTGGAGCTTGACCTTGTGTTCGCTAGACAGCGCTCTGCATTTAGACCTAACTGTTTTGATATTGCCCAATTTTTTAAATGAGTTATTTTCGCTTTGTCATTATGGGATACTTCATTGATTGTTGGCAAAGCAAGACTATTAAATCAATTATGAATTCACACTATAACAAAAAATGTGGAGAAAAATAAAGCGGCAATTTGTAAGACTGTTACTGTACTAATAAACATAAAATAAGCGAAAATTACCATTAGACGGAATAGCTAGCATTACACCGGTCTCGTTCCCTTCTGTAAGGGAAGACGAGCAGTGTAATTGTTTAAAGGCAGGATTCTTTAAACAATTACACTGCTCGTGTAATTGTTTAAAGGCAGTGCCCCGTGGTGTCAGGATACTTTCCGAATCCAATGTATGCTATGTGTACTATATAAATGTTGCAAAAGTCTGATTTCGCCTAGTTAATCGCAGTTTGCAACTCGTTGTGATTAATATTTAACATAAAGCTGCAAAGTTAAGAGTAAAGTTAAAACGGGAGTGAGCTCATCCGTGGGGTTGGTCTCCGCATACCTTCAGCCTTCTGTTTCAAAGCCAGTTGTTGTTACATTTCTCCAGGGTAGAGTGAGAACTCAAATGTAGTCGGACCTGAATAGCGCCTAGAGCAAACGTACGTCGTTTAAATCGAGGTTACCTTGGCTAGGTGATTGCTTAGCTAACGGGACAGATTAGATAGCTTGATAAACAACCAACCACGTGGACGTTAGACAGCATTAAAACAAATACTGTAGGAGGCATAGGGTGCGTATTGTGAAAATCGGACAATCAGTAAAATGAGAGATTTGGCATTAATGTTCCATTAAAATTCTTACCCCATACGAAAAATGAAAACTAACATTCTTCCAACACCGCAGCCCAAAATGAACAAAAATGTGAGCCCTTTTTTGGCCTTACCGTCATCTCTGGCTCGGGTTTTCTACAGTCTTGTACCAGCGTCTTGTGAGCAACATTAAAAATAAACTTCCGGGTAACGAGAATTTCAAAATAAAAGAGGTCAACGATTTCATTCAAAACTGACAAATTTAATTTATTTTTTAAGGAAATGTACCTCTCAAAACATTGACAACAATATTTGATATTTAATAGTATTTTCAATAAAAAAGTGGGTGTTAAAACACGTTCCAAGGTCAAAATTCAGACAATGCGAATGACTACATAGTTCAAAAACGATTGCATGTGCCACAGTGAAAGCATTGTAGGAAATGTTCGGGATAGTGTGTAGAGTAAGACAAAGCAAGGGTCATCGGTGTGCTACATCTAGCAACACAACATTTTCCACACCCTGTTTAGCCTCCAATGTAATACAGTTATTACATTTATATACTGTACAGTTATATACATGTAATAATTATATACTGTACAGTACATGGAATATATATTGCCTCACAGAAAAAAACTATTCTAAACGCCGCAGTGAATGTTTTGTAGGAAATGCTCAGGAGAGTAAGGAATTTTTCTGCCCTATATGGTGAGCTTTGGTTAGACTTTCACAAGGTGGGAGTAAATTTGCGATTTCTCCTTTAAGTTTGCAAGTAATGTATTTATAACATAGCAATTACCAATTAAAAATACCAATTAAAAAACATCAATATAATAAACTGATTCCTTGACAGGTGGCCCTATCAATTTTTGGCTGAAGATGCATCAAACTAAGCCATTTTGTACTGGTTCATCTGAAATTTATCACAATCCACCAGTACCACTGCCACACTTCCAAAAGAAGCTGAGGAGGAATAGTGGCATGTCTGTTTACATTTTAGCTGGCATTTGATTTAAAATCACTTGATTCAAATCCAACACAGCCATCACAAAGTCCAAGCAACTGAAGAGCGCTTGTTCTAACCTTGTAAAATCCAGCCTCAAATTAACTTCAATTTTTTATCCAGGCAACAACCCAACCCATTTAAGTTCAACACATTCATCCTGTACATTTCATTCATACTTCAGCAAACTCTTATAGTGCTGTCCCTACTGATGGAATTTACTGGCCAAATGGGTTAGGCCTCACTCTGACACGGTTTGTTCATATAATTCATTTATTTAATTTACTCATTAGTGTATCAGTACAAAAACTCAACACTACCTGATTCATCATTAGGTACATTCATCATTTTAGGGAAGGGAGGGACCAGCTGTGATACCTCCCGCTGATCATCTCTCGTTACAGACGTGACACACTTCTAATTTCCTCAGTTGTTAGCATTTTCTGTGCAATCTGTTGTCCTGGCATCCTTGCGAGGGTTAATAAATGTAGTTGGCTGTGTGCAGAGACTGCGTGGAAGCCTTGTCTGCACCAGCAGTGGATGTGTATTCTCCCTTGGCAGCCAAACCGTTGCTCTGAAATTGACATTTGGGTTAGTACATCTTTAAATACAGAGAACAGGTTTCCAGGACTAGGCTTAACGCTGGTCTACAAAACAGGCCTTACAAGCTTATGGTCCAGTGTTCTAAACCACTACCTCCAACCAAGGTACTTTTTCTGTTGCAACACGGACGTGAATTCTGCCCACTGACGTTTTTAGCAAAAACTCATGATCCCTACAGTCTTACTTTTTTTTAAAGAAAATCTCATTAAAAATATTAAGAGACCACAAATAGCAACCCACTTGATTTGGAATATGAATGATACACCACCATACAAAAGCTTCTCAGTTATGTCCATATGGCTTGCCTCCATTATCTAGCCCCCATCTTACCTTGGCTCTTGAAGTGAAGGCATCCTGAGCTGCTTTCTTGTTGCTGGCCTTGCCTTGCCAGGCGGCAAGAGCAGATGCCTGGAGTGCGCGGCCATAGGAGAAGGAGAGCTTCCAGGGTCGGTGGAGGGCTGTCTGATTCATGGCGTTCAGGTTCTGTGTGGCTTCCTCCTCACTCTGGCCACCAGACAGAAAGGTGATGCCTGAGGACAGGGTAGAATGTTTAGTCATTTGGTGGTTGATTTTAGCATAACCTGACATCACATTATTACTACTAGTTTTTTCTAATCCAAGTACACCGCTACACCTCATAACCACACACCCCTAACCCATCCCTTCAAACAAACTCAGCCTCACCAGGCACAGCTGCAGGGACAGTGCGCCTCAGGGCAGTTACAGTGGCCATTGCAACTTCCTGGGGGGTGAATTTCTTTGGGCAGGAGTGCCCAGCAGTGACCATGTTGGGCTTCAACAGGGTGCCCTCCAGGTAAACATGGTGGTCATTCAGAGCCTTGTAGGTGGCAGCTAGGACCTGGTGAGAGGGGTCAGCAGAGTCACGTCAGTGATTGGTGTTTCCAACTAAAGACTAACAGTATTTCAGGATAAAGTTGTGATCTCACCTTCTCAGTAACATACTGTGTGCGCAGCAGGTCGTGGGTTCCGTCAGGCAGAATCTCTGGCTCCACGATGGGCACCAGGCCATTCTGACAATAGAATGAGTGTGGGTGTACAAACATTGCCATTAATGAATCTAATTTTCTTTATCTAAAAAGTTGTTCGCACCACCTACCCAGCCATATCCTGAGGTCCACGCATTGGACATTAGATGTTAGTGGAGTTATAGAATGGGCAAGTCATACACACCTGTTGGCAGATACTGGCATATCTGGCGAGTACGTTGGCGTTCTCTGCAATGGCAAGGGCCGAGGGACATGCATCTGAGATCTTGAGCACACACCTCCACTTGGCAAAGTCACAACCGTCCTTCTTGTATTGAGCACAACGCTCTGAGAGTCCATCAAGACCTGAGGAGAGGATGAGGTCACATTACTTCCCTAGTCATGCAGCTTATTTCAGCCATGTCAGTCTGATTCAACATGGGAAACTAATGTAAAAGCTTTGATTTAAATTATAGTTAACAGTAATGTACCCTGTGTGGTTGTCTCTCCATCAGTTCCATTAAGACCAGCTGTGCCTTTGTCCACCTAGAACATAGAGCATAATGTAGAACCCCTCTCATAGTAGTGTTTAACCATTACATCTCACCCACGCAGCCTTGGTAAGTGAAACCAATTTACGTTCTACCATAGTTTGTACTGTTGGCTGGGTGAGCATATTATAGAAAGTGTCAGTGTCCAAAACATTTATAGAAAGTGGATGATAGGCATTCAAATCAGGACCCGGACTTGGTCCTCTCACCTTTATGCCGACCACAATACCCTTGTCCTTGACAAGCTTGGGGAAAGCCACACCCTTGTCTGACTTCTGGTACAGGGTCTCATGGAAAAATATGATCCCACCAATGCAATTAGCATCAACAGCAGAGAACAAGAGGTCACGGAAAGTCCGCCGGTTCTCCTCGTTGTTTTCCACATTTATCTTCTCCAGTCGCTTACCCATGGTGCCTGGTTCGGAGAGGTTACGAAAAAAAGGAGCCAGACAGATAGTTGCCTAACAGTATAACACATTGCATAATGTACTCAAGAGTATAAAATGACAACTAGAGGATGACAGTTGCCTACCGCTAATCCTCGACCTCCCAACACCCCAGGGCTACAGCTTGCAGCTTCCCAACTCCACTCCCCCTGTCCCCCCGGCCCAGCTTGGTCAACTCACCGGTAGACTCATCAGCTGCCAAAATGCCTTTCCCTGGAGCCACAATCCTCTGAGCAATGTCAGAGAGCTCCTTCTTCTGTGCTGGAGAAAGGGATGGGAACTGTGTAGTCATTCTGGGAAGGAAACAAGTCAGTTAAAAACAAAATGGAACTCAGTTCAGTGCATTAAGAAATCCTGCTGTGTATTTGTTCTGCTGCTCTCGTTGACACTATGGCCACCACTACTCAACAGGACTTTCACCCTCCCTGTCACCCGCTCTGTCAATATTTGGCTTTTCTGCAGTCTGAACTTTAACCCGAAATGCGAGGAGTTACCCTCTCCCCACCAAGGACAAAAAGGTTCACAGTTCACTACTGTTCCTCACAAAAGATCCATCGATGTTAGTCAGATTCAGAAATCCATAATGATTAATTTTTTTTCAACATGCGTGATGAAACCATTACACAATTAAGCCACAGGTGCGACAGCCACATCAGAACAACAGCTAGAACGCGGATGATGTCAATTTGAGCAACAGTGGCAATTGTGGGGCGCGTACAATATAACCCTACTGTAGCCCAAACATGCACTGGTGAACTACAGAAAGCGTGCGTTCAATTAATCAAAGTTCTAAATTTCCACTAAAATGTGTACATTTTCAAATAAAAACGGTTTGCCCCCCTGAAAAAAAATATCGCGAAAACCGAATGGTAATCGATCCGGAGCATGGGCTGCAATGTTCCGCATACTTCACTGTAGATTAAACGTAGGAAACATCCACATAACCTTTTCACATCGAGTTAAAGCTTTGCAACTCACTAATGCCATTGCACCATTTGAACAAACTCTGCATTCAGCGTTGCAGCCTAGAAAGAGGTACAATAAAATGTTGCCCTTATTCAGATAACTAGAAGTTAAACACAGAAATAATGAAATATTAGTATGAAGCTCAAAGAAAAACTTACTTGAATATAGAACAAAGTTCAAACTAACAACTTAAGAAACAGAAGTCACCGGACTTTCCTGTCACCCCACAACAATTAGGACTAATTGAGAAGGCAGATTTCTGCTTGCGAAGTTCTATTTATTAGACCGGATGACAGAGGACAAGGCTGGGCGATGTGGCACGGGCGTGCATCGCCTCTGGAAAGGCTATTGGTAGAGACAATCAGAAAGGGGCGTGTTTCTGTGTCAGTGTTATCTGTACACTTTGGGTGTTATCAATTGATCAGTTCAATATTAAAGGAACACTGTGTGTTTTCTGCAAACCCTTTGTTATAAGGATAGCTTACCCTCTGTTGTATGCATGAGTATGTTAGGATCGATTGGTGAATCGGTGTCAATTGAAATAATCCCTAGGCTATATATTTACTATTACTTCCACTGATTTAATGATTAATAATGTATCTGCGTCAGCAGCTGTATTTTAGCTCCGATTAGGTTGCTGTGTAATCATTCTGGCACTTTACCGCAGTTCAGAAACTGTACGGTCAACTTATTATGGAAGTGTACAATTGTTTGCAAAGTGACCATACGGTTTATTGTAAATGGTCTGTTATTTAAGAAGCTATGCAAAGGAACAATCCGAAATTCCTTATTTATAATTTTATTTAATCTTTGTATAACTAGGAAAGGCCTTTTGAGACAGGTCTGTTTTGCAAGGGAGACCTGGTTTAGAACGTAGCTGAAATCACTACATTACAAGATTTCATACATGCAACATAATTATCAACAGCTTCATTCAGCCTACAGGAAACACTTACACTCCTGAACAGTTTTCATTAGTTTTGAAATAACTGAGGGACACACTCTCTGTTGTGCAATGGAAGGTAGTCTTGCCTTCCTCTAGCGCTAGAAGTAAAAACTTGTAGATCAGGTTTGGAAAATGCTAGTTGTGAATTTGGGCAGGCTAGTAAAGCTTTGTAGATGAACACACACTAATGGAATGAAATGCACATTTCAAGTGAGGCTGGTGGGAGGTGCAGTGGTAGGTGAGTGACTTTTGCAACAAACAGTATAGTGGTGCCTATTGCAAAATAACATTTTAGTTTATGCTACCTCTCAAGATAATATACATTAAAAATGTAAAGTATAGTTTGTCATCTAACCATATACCTAGGAATTTAAAGGACGGGCCCTTTTCAGTGGTGGCCACAGCGAGCTGCCAGGGGCCTTGAGATGACAAGTAAACCTGATGATAAAAATGGCTATTTGATAAAGCTATTTTACTAATTAAATAATCCCCATAGCACTTTAAATACAGTACCTTGTAAACGTTTTCAAGCACTGATCAATTCTCACAGATCACTGAGTTGCAAATTTTACACTGACATTTTATTTTAAAACACTCAAAGTCAAACTCAACTACTGCAAGTAGACGTCGCTTATTTATTGCGAAATACTTGTACCAAAAAGGTTGAGAACGGTGCATTTGAACCCAACACTGATTATCCTGAACTTGGTAGTGTTGTTAAGGTTCTCCTTAACTGCTTTCAGATAGAAATCTGATTTAGACTTCCTGATCAACCATTCTTGTTTTTTGAGTCAACAGACGCATTTCACCCAGGTAGTGCGTTGCTCCCAAGGATCTTTTTAAATATCTAAAATATAAAAGAAGGTATCTGAAAACCAGGGATCGTGCCTTCAACTAATTCTGAATGTCTCCATAGGGGAAATGTTCAATAGACCTCAGATATAAAAGTTCGACCCAATAATTAACAGGCCAAAACAACATGGGGGTGTGATAATGAATTTTAGAGGGTGTTCTCTTCTACGCAGCTGGGATTGTGAATGACGTGACTGGATGAGCGTATTTGAAGCCGGGTAATAAATAGGGAGGGTGCACTGTAATGCATAATTGATTACGACTCAAGCTTACACAAGACGAACCCTGGACCCCTGGGCAATGGTCTCACAAACAATCTGGCTCAGAGTCCGTTCCGAACAGTCTGTCATTGACTGCAGAAGGAATGAAGAATGGTATGTGTATGTCGTGTGCGTGTGTGCTTGATAGAAGGACCTCGGAAATGGCTCAAAGATTACCAATCAAGCACAAATGAAGCCACAACCTTGATGTCTTTTTACCAATGCAACTGTAGCAAACATTAATGTTATGTACATGCAGTAACTGCTGCCACAAAGGTTGAGATGATATATAAGATAACTCCTCTTCTACATCCACAGTTAAAACATTGACTGTTTGCACTCACTGACATGAGATGTATTCATTTTGCCCCACGGAACATTTCATTTGCAAAATGTTTCATCAAACACAACAGAATTTATTTTATTGGCTGGCTACTCTGTTTGTTACCATCAAACAGAACGAAAGTATGAGGGACAGATTTGCAACTAAATAGTTATGTTTTGCGGAACAAACAGACGACTAGTCCCATTCATCGTAACAAAATTAATTATATATTCCCAAATTCTGTCTTCAGGGTGCATTTATTTTGTCCCACCACTTGATGGCGCACGTAAAAATAACTAGTGGTTTGACTTTCAATGACAGTGGCCACTTCCGTCTCCGGAAGATAGCAGAAAAAGCCGCAACATCAACATTCACAGACAGTATAAGTAAATAACACAATTTTATCCAAGTCGGTAAGCAATTGAAATGAAACTACTGAATCATCATGAAATAATAGATTAAGTGCATTGATCCCTGTAACTTATTCTTTTCATATACGTTATTTTATAGCTTGTGGTATATTTGAATTAGCTTGTAGCAGCTAGCTAGTTAGCTAGCTAGCTAGTGTGGAATCTACAAAATCTTTGTGTATTAGCAAATTAATAAGATAGCTAACTAAACTGGAGCCAAAATGTCCAAATAGCTTTAAGGGAATAGTTATTAAAACAAATATCTGCACGTATGTGAAACAAATATAATCAAATATATATACGTATATAAACTGAGTGGTTCGAGCACTGTTGATTAGCTTAAAGCCGTTATATAAAATGTATAGATATGACAACATATTTCCTTTTCCATGAGGTTGGTAACCCGTTTTTACTTGCAATAAGACACCCCTGGCGTGTATAGTATTTGTTGTGTTATGTTGCGCTGTATTTTGGGTATCCGCATTGAGTCGTACATGAGATCAACCCTTGCCTGTGGTATGTTGGCCACACACCACACCCCCATATTGCTTACGTATAATCCAATGACTCTAGCTAACTTACAATTTCATTACGTGAAGTTTTCAACACAAAGACAAAACAAGGCTTAGCTAGCAGGCTAGTTAGAATGTTAATGTGAAAATATTTCTGATAGAGCGGTGTGAGGATGTCGGGACAGAAGCGTCCGTGTGACTCCAGCATCCCCTCTTCCTCATCTGGTGCACCCCCTGAGAAACGAAGAGAGCGAGAGGGTGGAGAGGATGGGGGTCTTGGGGTCAGCGCTACTGCAGGAGGGAGCACTGCCGTGGAAACTGTCATCAAACTCGGAGGGGTGTCCAACTTGGTGAGAGTATTGCAAAGTGCTTAGCCTGTGTTTGTCTTGCTTTGTCTGTTTGTCTTCTGTCTGCTTTTTATATCAGCAATATGACTCATCAGCAGTGTCATTGATTGTGTTGTTCTCATCTGATTGGTCTGTCTCTCTTGTGTTCAGGAGGAGCAGGATGTTAAAGCTCTCCAGGTGAAAAACAGGAAGCTGGGAGAATCCCTTGATCAAAGACAGGTATGTAGACTCACCCAAACACACTCAAAGCTAGAACCCCTTGTTTTCTCTATGCACATCCTTAATGGGGGTTGTTTTTTGCAGGTAATTGAAGATGAGCTGAGAGAGAGAATCGAAAGACTAGAGACTCGTCAGGCTACTGATGATGCCAGCCTGCTGATCCTGAATAGATACTGGAATCAGGTAACTTCATTTTTTTAAACAACAAGCCAATTAAACACATTGCACATATATTAACAGCTATACTACAACTATTTCCTATAATGTAAATACCATCTACATCCCCCTCTCTCCCTTTATCTTAGTTTGACGACAATGTGCGCCTGATTGGCAGGCGCTACGACCAATCAGGAATTGAGCCTGTGGAAACCCCGGCTGGAGAGGGGCGGAGTCTGAAGCCTGACACGCCAGAACCAGATGGTGACTCCAACCAGGAGAGGGCCAAAGACAGAGGTAGAGAGCGAGAGAGCTTTGCAGCATGTCATGCTGTAGAAATGAGAGAGGGAAGGATGGAGAGAGGGGTGTATTAAGGCAAATCAGGAAGAGAGTTCTTCAAACAGTGCCTCCCACAGTACATGTTGAAGAGGATAACATATTGAGATGGAAAAATATTGGCTAATTGGCTATATGTCTCAACTCTTGTCTTTGCCTTGTGACTGCCTCTTCAGGCCACCAGGGGGAGACAAACCCATCCTTCCTGGCCACACTGGCCAGCAGCAGCAGCGAAGAGATGGAAGCGGAGCTGCAGGAGAGGGTGGAGTCCAGCCAGAAGCAGGCCAATCGTGTGGTGGAGATCTATGACAGCCTGAAGGCCACCGTTGAGCAGCTAAAGAAGGACCTGGATGCTGGAGCAGGTGGATATGAGGAAGGAGGGAGATAGTTAAAGAGGTTTGAGGCAGTGCAGGATGGAGGAAAGGTGGCGGCAGCAACAGCGTGAGTTAGGGCTGCGCGATTTGGATAAAATATTGAATTGCGATTTATTTGACAAATAATTGCAATTACGGTTATGATTTGCAATTTTTAAACATGGGTGTAAACAGCGTAGATAATCTCACTTAAAAATAGAGATCATAGCCTACATAATGTGCTATTAAACTGAATAAATATCGAGATAAAGTTTAGTGTTTTCTATTTCATACTTATTACCAGTATGAAGGTGCAGCCTGTGTCGAACTATTCGTTTAACTGCTCATTTAATGCAAAGGCGTTTGCAACGTGTGCTATGTTTGTGCCGTTTGCGTAAGTTGGCGATAAGTTGGCAATTTGGATATTGCACATGTCAATATCGCAATTTCCATTATATTTTGATTAATTGTGCAGCCCTAGCGTGAGTGTTTCTGTCTGTTTTGGTAGTATTAGCACTGAGTAAGTGGTTTGTTGTGTGAGTTAAGTCAGCAGTAGTAATGGCATCATGTCCTGTATGTCCAGAGGGCTCCGTGTGGCAGGTTGCCGTCCAGCTCAACACCCTCCTGTCCAATGAGAACGACCGGCTTCGTCAGCTGACTGAGGACCTCCAGCAAAAGCACAGTCACATGACCAGCGAGGTGATTTGATTTCAACGTTCTTTTTACATGGCTGCTACCATAAATATAAAGCATAGATGTATAGGGGCTCTATGACCATGTTTTTCCTGCATTCAAAACTCAAAGGCAACCCAGAATCTCATACCGCCTCTGCATGTCAGCATTGGTAAACAAGATTTTGCGCTCATATAAATACCAACAAAATACTGCAGTGAATGTGACAGTAGGAGGAAACTTTTTCCATATTTGCAGTGTTGCCAGATGGAGAAGTTTCCCCCCCCCAATTGGGCTGTTTTTATTTGCTTTGGGCGGGTTGATTTACAGATTGGGCAGTATAGAAAAAAAATAGCGTTTTTTCTTTTTTTTTTGGAGTTGATTTTTTTGGAGTCTAATTTTGCCTAATTTTGAGCCAGGAAAACCCCTGTATGACATCAGCCTATCTAGTCTTATATTATCTATGGCCGCTGCTATGTGATTACTCACACTTCCAGGTTGTGCTGTTTATATCTGCAAGTTTTAAAAAGATGTCCAGTGAAAGGAGATATGCAGTTTGTTGACACAACATTAGAATAGACTAGCATATGTCTGGTCGTTTAGCTGCTCTGTTTTGCTAGTTTGCAACGTGTCATTTCATGGTGAATTATTGGAGGCATTCTCATATTGTCACCCACATTTACCCAGTAAATACTAACATGGTGGCCACTCTAAAACCTGTCCTAATGCCTGGCTCTGTCCAAACCTGTGCCTGTAGTCCCGTTCTCTGGGCCGGGCTGTGGCCAAGGCAGACATGCGGGTCAGTGAGCTCCAGGCTCTTATTGAGGAGCTCCAGTGGGACATGGAGAAGATCAGACGGAGAGAGAACCGCCTCAACACACACCTGGGAGAAATCCTGGAAAGGGTAAGACTGCCAACATGGTTCTGTCCATGTCAGACTGTGAATGCCTCAGCTCCTCTGCTGGAATGCAGCCTGTTTGTAACCAGTGAGAAATGGCTAGCCAGTTTGCGACGCTTCCACAAACTCCCTGCTTCCAAGTGGTAAATGTTTAACAAAGTGTGTGGTTTTGGAAAGAGGCCTTTGTATGGCACAGGGCCTGTGTATTTCAATCGGTTACATCACCCACTCTGGAAACCTGAAGTCGTTTTTTCTCGTAGTATCAAACCTCCGCGGGAGACTGTTGTTGTGTTCAGAGCGTGGCTGCCATGTTGTGACAGAGTGTGTCTGTGTCATTGTGGTCGACGTACCACGGCGTCATCTCTCTGAATCAGAGTGTGTTTTTTCCCACGTGTTGCCTTCTCCCAGGTGAACAGTAAAGGCTACAAGGTGTGTGGTGAGGCCAGCAGTGTGTGTGGAACCATCACCATCAACAAGAGAAAGGTAGAAAAACGTTCTGCTGGTTTTTTTTCCCCCGGCCTTCTTCACTCGTCAGATGAGACACACTTTAATTTCCTCTTCCTCTGCCTCCCCACTTTTTCCATCTCTTCCTCCTCGCTCGCTGTCAGTTTGAGGAGATGAACAGTGAGTTGGAGGAGAACAGGGAGCTCGCGGAGAACCGTCTGAGCGAGCTGCAGCGGTTGCAGCAGGACCTGCAGACCGTCAACCAGGAGAACCACAACATGAAGGTGAGCCTGCAGAGTCTGGGCCAGACACAAGGACTGGGTCTGGGCCACCAGGATCCTCTGGCTCTCACCTCCAGCATAGCCATTGGATTACCTGAGGACCCTCGTCCTTACTCAGTCAACCAAACCAGTCAGTTGAAGGTAAATGGATAGGTGCTGGGCCTTTTCTCTGTTGCTTTGCTCATCACCATGCTATTTGTCCTCCCTCACTCTTCTCCCTCTCTTTGATCCATTTCTCACATTCTCATATCTCTCCTCCACCATTTCTTTTGTTTCTCTCTCTCTCCCTTGTCCTCTGTCTGGCCCCTCTCTCTCTCTCTCCCCCTCCCTCCCTCCCTCCCTCCCTCCCTCCCTGTGTCTCTCAGGTGGAGTTGTTGAGTCGTGCCGAGGGGGTGGTGAAGGAGAGCTCAGAGTATCGCTGTCTCCAGTCTCAGTTCTCTGTCCTCTACAACGAATCGGTGGGGCTGAAGTCCCAGCTGGACGAAACGCGCACACGTCTCAACACCACCAGGACAGCACGCCTCCGACAGCTAGAGCACATGGAGGTGAGTTTTGTGTGTGCGTGTGTGTGTTTAAGAGACCCTGTGAGCTTGTCACTGTGCCCAGTCTGTTCTGCATTAGCTGTCTCATGTATTCATTGTACAGATGTGTGTGTACATGAGTGCTTCTGTGTCGATGTACAGTATGTCTCGGTGTGTGTAATAAGCGCCTCTCCTCTCTCCAGACTGATGAGGTGTCTCTCCAGAGGAAGGTGCGTACAGAGGTGTTCCAGCTGGAGGACACTCTGGCACAGGTCAGGAAGGAGTATGAGATGCTCCGGATCGAGTTTGAACAGACCCTCGCCGCCAACGAACAAGCAGGTCGCTAACTCGGCTAATAAAACCATTAGTCCTGGAACAACCTCACGAGAGAGGTTTTCCAAACAGTTTCTGATTCTCTTGGTTACTTCCTCCTCCCCTCATCTAGGTCCCATCAACAGAGAGATGAGACACCTCATCAGCACCTTGCAAACACACAACCAGCAAATGAAGGGAGAGGTGGTGAAGTACAAACTGAGACTGAGAGAGGCACAGACTGACCTCAGCCAGGTAACATACACTGATAGTGAGGGAGGAGGGTTGAGGTACAGTAGGAGGAATGTCGAGGGAGGAATGTTGAGGGAGTCAGTGAGTGAGAGTGAGGGAGAGCAGTGTGTTCGAGTGGCAGTCTGGTAAGGAGAAAGAGGGAGTGAGGACTGTAAGTTGAGTTCTGTCACCTGAACATACACTGTATGCATCCGTTCAATCCCTTCCTCTCATAGGCTCGTGCTATGAAGGGCACTGCTATCCTCCAATCACAGTCCAGTACAGAGCTGGACGTGAAGGAAGAGACCACTTCCCCCATGACACCCGCTGCCTCTGGTGACTCCAGCGTCAAGTTGGAGTCTGACAACGGCTCCGCCACACCCACCAGCACTAGTAGGTGTCGGAGTTACACTTGACCTGTTCTGAGCCAGTGTATCGGCTGTTTTTACAAGTCCGTGGTAGTCCCATCCATTAAAAATGACCAGATTGACGTCTGAGTTTTGATGCCTGTCACGCAACCGTACGGGAAATAGGCCGTTTCTAGACCATGTACGTGGCGGATTGACTGAATGTTTTGACTGTGTTTATTACTTGGTTTAATGGTTTTCGAAGTCTTTATAAACGGATGTTCATTCTCTCACTTTCTGTAGGTACCTCGGTTAAAACTGAGCCTGGGCCAGAGATAGAGGGAGAAATTAAAGAGGAGGAGAAAGAAAAAGAGGTGAAAAAAGAGAAAGAGAAGGAGCGTGAGAAGGAGAGAGAGAGGCCAACCCGTGGAGGGGGTGGGCCTGTGAAGGAGGAGAAGGAGAAGGCTGGGACCAGCAACCAGTTGGAGGAGGTGGTTCCAGAACGCCCATCTGTTATTGGAGGACCAAAGAGGAAGGAGGTGGAGCAACTGAAAATTGTCAGGGCGGAGCTAAAGTAAGCTTAACGATGAGGATTATGCCAGCAGTCATGATTAGTAGTTAATTACTTGTGTTTTGATAACAACACTGGAGAAGATGAAGATTGTAGTGGTGAAGATGATGTTTATGAGGATCATAGTGATTTCTCTGATGAAGGCTCCACTCTTTTTCTACGCAGGAAAGCCCAGGAGTCTCAGAGGGAGATGAAGCTGCTGCTGGACATGTACCGCTCAGCTCCCAAAGAGCAGAGAGACAAAGTCCAGCTCATGGCTGCGGAAAAGAAGGCCAAGTCAGAGGTCCATACTTAGCTGCTTTTGTATTGCTGATATTAAATGTTGCTGAAAGGCTTTTTGGATTAGTTAGATGTATGCAGTGATAATGTCAGCGTTTTAGTGATGATGGAAATGTGGTGTAAATTGGGTTGAGTATTGAGTGGTGTAATAGCTGTGTCATAATAACCCATAACCAGTGTTCTGATCATAGAGAATATTAGATTTATTTAAGATGATAACTGCTGTATGTTCTGGGTGTCAGGCAGAGGAGCTGAAGCTACGTCTTAGGGATCTGGAGGAGAGAGAGAGGAGGGAGGGAAAGAAAATGGCAGATGAGGAGGCACTGAGGAAGATCCGTTCTGTCGAGGAACAGATTGAGATCCTCAACAAGAAGCTCTCTCTGGCCAAGCAGGTGTGTGTTGAGTGTGTGTGTGTGTGTGTGTGTGTATTTATTGAGGTTTTTTTTTTACTGTTGTTTTATCTGGTAAGTATGTGAACAACACATTTAAAGAAACCTGGTAGTAAGGGTTAACAGTCTTGCTCTGGGGCAGAACAACAGGGTTTCTCACTTTGTTGGGTTGGGGATTAGAACCAGTGACCTTTAATTTACTGGCCCATGTCCTTGCCCACCCTGCCACCCCAAGGACATCCTTGTGTTTCAGGCTGGAGTGGCGCGTTCCAAGTTGGACAACAGTGACTAATTTCTTGCTCCGTTTCTTCTCCCTCCCTGTCCTCTCCTCCCATCCTCTCTTTCCTTCCTTCTCTCTCTCCTCTTCATCCTTCCTTTCTGTCCTTCTCCTTCCCCCTCCCTCTTTCTTCTTTCACTCTCTTCCTCCCCTGTCTCTCCCTCCCTATTTCCCTACTTTTCCTCTCCTGTTACCACCCATTTTCGAGCATCTCGTTTCTTTCCTTTTTCACCCTTACCTACCACCCTCCCCTATAACTTCCTATCTCTACATCTCTCCTCTCATCCATCTCTCTTCTCCTCTATCTCTCCTGTACCCCTCTGCTCCTCCCACCCTCTCATTCTGCTTCCCTTTACACTCCTCTGCAACCCTCTTTCTCCTTCCGTCGATCCTCCCCGTGTCTCTCTGCCTTGTCCCCAGGAGGAGGATGCGTTGCTAAGTGAGATGGATGTGACGGGCCAGGCCTTCGAGGACATGCAGGAGCAGAACATCCGCTTGATGCAGCAGCTCAGGGAGAAGGATGACGCCAACTTCAAACTGATGTCAGAACGCATCAAGTCCAACCAGATCCACAAGCTGCTCAAGGAGGAGAAGGAGGAGCTTGCTGACCAGCTGCTTACGCTCAAAACACAGGTGTGAGGAAGTGAAACAATCTGTAGCGTCTCAATGTCGGTGGCACAAGTGGAGAGGTGACTGTTGGGTTAAGGGAAGAGGGCATTGGACGGTAGCACTTGGCAAAAGTCTGTGTCTGTTCATCCCTGGCTCACTCTCTCTCAGGTGGACGCCCAGTTGCAGGTAGTGAAGAAGCTGGAGGAGAAAGAGCGCCTCCTCCAGGGCACCATCGGTACCGCAGAAAGAGAGCTGGCTCTGAGGACACAGGCTCTGGACATGAACAAACGCAAGGTGGCTGAAATGCGCCTGCAAACTGACACTCACGTGCATGTGAAGATATACACCGACACAGGACGTTTACTTCGTAGCAAAATGGTAACGTGCCACTTCTTTGTGACCCCCCCCCTCCAGACTCAGGAGTCGGCGGTGCTGTCGGAGGAGGTGCGTAGTCAGCTGGAGCAGGTGCAGCAGAGACTGGGGACCGTCAGGGAGGAGGTCATAGAGAACAGCATCTCCAGGGAGAAGGAGTCCTTCAATGCACGCCGTGCACAGGTCAGGCCCCACACATACCTACCAGGCAGGGGGAGTCAGGTCTTACCCCACCGGAACCTGCTGGTGCTCTGTTCCACCTGAGGATGAATGTCACCCCACTTTGTGTCCTGGGTTTGAATCAATCCTTGAAGGTGGAACAGGCTTTGAGGTGCAGAGTCTGAGGGCATTCGGGTCTTTACGTATTCAATACATTTCAGCCAAAACCCCCTATCGGATCGCTCCATTTGAAAAGCAATAACTGACACTTATTCTGATCCACGGTGGACTGAATCTGACCCGAAACCTGTCTGAGGTTGAGGTGATCCATAACACACCAAAATGGATCAGAAAGGGAAAACATTCTGTTTTATTATCACTAGGTGATTTTGCTCCATTATCTCCTCTGCCCAATTTTGTACCATGTTGTTTCCTCATTACAACGACTCAGCAGTTTTGGGAGAGTGGAAGACATCCACACAGGGACTCATTGAACGTCAACGTGTGCAAGGTCCTGCGTATTTGACTGACAGTATTTTTTGTTCTCCTGAAGGAGTAGCTACAGTGCAATGGGTCAAGGACCCCCCCCCCCCCAAACACCGGGCAATGCTTTGGCAACTTTCTTTTGTCACAGTTTTTGTCTGGTTATTGTTTCAGAGAATTGAATGTACAGTGGATATAAAAAGTCTACGCTCCCCTGTTAAAATGCCAGGTTCTTGTGATGTAAAAGAATGAGACAACGATAAATCATGTCAGAACTTTTTCCACCTTTAATGTGACCTATAACGTGAACAATTCAACTGAAATCTTTGAGGGGGAAAAAAAAAAAAAAACTCACAATAACCTGGTTGCATAAGTGTGCACACCCTTAAGCTAATACTTTGTTGAAGCACCTTTTGATTTTATTACAGCCCTCAGTCTTTTTGGGTAGGATGTACATGGCACATCTTGATGTGGCAATTTTTGGCCAATCTTCGTTGCAAAAGCGCTCCAAATCTGTCCGATTGCGAGGACATCTCCTGTGCACAACCCTCTTCAGATCACCCCACAGATGTTCAATTGGATTCAGGTCTGGGCTCTGGCTGGGCCATTCCAAAACCTTAATCTTCTTCTGGTGAAGCCATGCTTTTGTGGATTTGGATGTGTGCTTTGGGTCGTTGACGTGCTGAAACGTGAACTTCCTCTTCAGCTTTCTAATGGACGCCTGAAGGTTTTGTGCCATAATTGCCTGGTATTTGGAACTGTTCATAATTCCCTCCACCCTGGCTAAGGCCCTGGTTCCAGCTGAAGAAAAACAGCCCCAAAGCATGATGCTGCCACCACCATGCTTCACTGTGGGTATGGTGTTCTTTGGGTGATGTGCAGTGTTGTTTTTGCGCCAAACATACCTTTTGGAATTATGGCCAAAAAGTTCAACCTTGGTTTCATCAGGCCATAACACATTTTTCCACTTGCTTTTGGGGGACTTGATGTTTGTTTTTGCAAACTTCAGCCGGGTTTGGATGTTTTTCTTTGTAAGAAAAGGCTTCCGTCTTGCCACCCTACCCCATAGCCCATTCATATGAAGAATATGGGAGATTGTTGTCACATGTAGCACACAGTCAGTACTTGCCAGAAATTCCTGCAGTTCCTTTAATGTTGCTGTAGGCCTCTTGGAAGCCTCCCTGAGCAGTTTGCTTCTCGTCTTTTCATCAATTTTGGAGGGACGTCCAGTTCTGCCATATTTTGTCTCTGTTGTGCCATATTTTCTCCACTTGATGATGACTGTCTTCACTGTGTTCCATGGTATATCTAATGCTTTGGAAATTCTTTTGTACCCTTCTCCTGACTGATATCTTTCAACAATGAGATCCCTCTGATGCTTTGGAAGCTCTCTGCGGACCATGGCTTTTGCTCTGAGATGCAACTAAGAAAAAAAAATCCTACTAGAACAGCTGAACTTTATTTGTGATTAATCAGAGTCACTTTAAATGATGGCAGGTGTGTAAAGACTTCTATTTAACATGAGTTTGAATGTGATTGGTTAATTCTGAACACAGCCACATCCGCAGTTATAAGAGGGTGTGCACACTTATGCAACCAGGTTATTGTAAGGTTTTTATTTTTCATTTTTCCCCCTCGAAGATTTCAGTTGAATTGTTCACATTATAGGTCACATTAAAAGTGGAAAAAGTTCTGACATGATTTATCTTTGTCTCATTCTTTTACATAAACCTGGCATTTTAACAGGGGTGTGTAGACTTTTTATATCCACTGTACATCTGTGTGGAGTTTCTGTTGTCAAATAACTAAACTTCAAATCAAACTCAATTTTAATTCAACCCATATCCAAGGGTCAAAGTACCGAATTCTATACTTGACCTAGGTGAAGGCCTCTGAATACCTCAAATTAACAGACGCACACATTCCACATGTAGTGAATTGCCCATGGGCACACACACTCAATTCGACTTCAACTGTATGAACTTTTTATTTACTGGGTGGAGCCCCACCAACCCTGCTGTTTCTGTCCATATCGGGTTTTAGGAGGACATCTCTAAACTGAGGAGAAAGATTGAGAAGGCCAAGAAACCAGCCGAGACCGTGCGCAATGGAGACGATATCCTCAACGAGGAAATCAATGATTACAAGGTAGGAGGAACAAACTTTCTACACCAGGTCTGCTGTAGGCTTAATGTGTCTGGAAATATGCAACTAGAATGCAACTAGTAACTTACCTGTTATCAATCTCTCCCTCTTTTACCCTGTATCTGTCTATCCCTCCGTTTCTCTCCCTGTATCTGTCTATCCCTCCGTTTCTCTCCCTGTATCTGTCTATCCCTCCGTTTCTCTCCCTGTATCTGTCTATCCCTCCGTTTCTCTCCCTGTATCTGTCTATCCCTCCGTTTCTCTCCCTGTATCTGTCTATCCCTCCGTTTCTCACTCTCCCAGGCACGCCTGACGTGTCCATGCTGCAACTCTCGGGTAAAGGATGCCGTTTTGACCAAGTGTTTCCACGTTTTCTGCTTCGAGTGTGTCAAGACACGCTATGACACACGCCAGAGGAAGTGCCCCAAGTGTAACGCTGCCTTCGGAGCTAATGATTTCCACCGCATCTACATTGGATAGATAACAATGAGGAAGAAGAGGACAAGATGGAAGAGGAACGGTCATACCTGGCGGCAGGTGCATAGGAGTGTGGTAGAATAGTAGGCCTGCCGTGGGCTCCTGGACCAGGCCTACATTACATTGTCTTATTCAGATCAAGGTTATATTTGCTACCTGCACATCCTGCCTTCCTGGAAGGAAGGAAAGCAACAAAGAAGATACAGTACCTACTGTAAGAGTGACAGGTTTTCCTTGGTTGACTGTTGGTACCAGAGAGTGCTGTTGGGTTGTTGTTGTCACGGTATCACAGAGGGACTGCACAAACACAGACCTCTTTCACTTCATTCCAGTCCTCCTGAAAGACTCCTAAATGGCTGCAGTGATACGCTCAAGACCCTGACAAACTTTATATGACTGATATTGTTAGCTTCTCCCCCAGTACTCCTGCTGCTTCTGTGCCAGAGAACTAGACACCATATACACCTGGATGTGTACGTGTGGTTAGCAAAATCAATGCTAAGTGTCCCTTGACTCGCAGTGACCCTGGCTCCTCCTGTCCTCTGTGTCTGTAAGACCAGTCTATATTGTCCTCGTGTTTTTATGTATTTTTCTTTAAATTTTATTTTTTTGTATTTGAAAGCTGCCTTATCAGGGCACAGACAGATGTGCTACAATACCTTGAACGGATGCTGATTTGTAATATAGCTGCTCTGCAAGTAATTAAACTTCCATTAAAATAAGACGGTCTGTCGACCAGCTTGTTTAGTCTATTTTGTGCATTTTAGAGACCACTACACTAAATCGTCATGTTCCTATTTTAACATAAAACCTGTGTTGCCGAGATCACAAAACTCAATTTTCTTTATGCTGCCTTCCAAAGCCTACTTCAGTTCCCAGACCAATTAGAACAGTGTTTCTCAACCCTGCTCCTGGGCGCCCCCCCCCTGCCATACATGTTTTAGATCTCTCCCTGCTCTATCACACCTGATTCAAATAATCAGCTCATTATCAAGTCCTTCATGAACTACATCAAATATATTAGGGCGGGCAGAGATGTAAAACATGCAGGGTGGGGGGGATGTCCAGGAGCTGTCAGAAAGTGCAGGGCTATTCTGCTCTGGCCTGTGCAGTCTGCACTGCTGGACTGACTGCTTGTGCTATCTGACTCACACACACTGTTTTACTGTCCTAGTGGAATAATAGAAGTCTCCTTAACCTAAAACCAATTGTAATTTTCAAGCCTAAAATATAATATGTCATAAAGATCGGCCTTAGAATTCCATATTTTTAACACATGATGCACATATGTCTAAAAAAACTGTCCTAATACTTTTTCCACTCAAATGGGGTTATGCTCCGGTAACGTCTACCAGATGGCAGCAGTGTGAACAGACCATAGCCTGGGTGGCTGTAGCCTTTTGGCTACAGCCACCCAGGCTGAAAGCCTTTTCCGTGCTTTCCTACAGTAAGGCATTGTGTATGGTAGATGCCTTGCACGGAAGGGAGATGGCAGCCGATGATGCGCTCCGCTGACTTCACCCTACGAAGAAGGGCCTTGCGATCAGCAGCGGAGCAGCTGCTGTACCAATCGATCAAATTTATTTATAAAGCCCTTTTTACATCAGCAGTTGTCACAAAGTGCTTTTACAAAACAGCCAGCCTGAAACCCCAAGGAGCCATACCCCAAGGGGGGGATTGTCAGCAGAGTGGCAACTGGAATCATCAGGTATCGTCTTGATCTGCAACACATCCAGGAGGACTTTGGATGGGGCAGCAACGAGTCTTTTGAGCCTGGTACTCGGGAGGTGTGGGTCAAGACCTCATGTCCTCCTAGGTTTTAACGAAGCAGAAGACAAGGAAAATTTAGAGAGTGCATTCCTTGGACTTACAAGGATTTACAATGGAGACCAGGCAGTAATGCAGCCTGTGAGGATGCTCTCAATGGTACACCTGTAAAAGTTGGGTTAGGGTTCGGGTCAAAAAATATTTTGGGAGAGAAACGGGGCAAATGCCCAGGGATTTGCAGCGTAGAGCAGTGCAGTTTGGCTGCTTTGTCGTGTTTGGCTGCTTTGTTGCAGGGCTGCCTTGTCATGTTACTCAATACTGACTCCTTGTGGTAGGATGGACCCTTGTAGTTATTGTGATCCAGCAAGGCCATAATAATGAATCACAAATCACTAAAATTGGAAGGGTAGAAAAAATTTACAAAATGTAAAAACATACAAAAATGGTGTGCTGAAGCATTAATGGTGATTCACCATGACCAAATTGTATTTCAATTCAGCAGCAAACTCGCATACTTTGGGAAATTCATGCTCAAGCTCTCTCCCATCAGCTGACCTTAAAAGACAGAATACAAAATGTGTTAATACAAAAAGTTTGCAAAGTAATTGACAGTTTGTTAAAGATAAAAAGCTAATTGACAATGGGATTCCAAAAGGGAACCCTTAACCTGACAACTGATACCTGCAAACACTGAATATGCGTCAATATGTTTTTAATAAGATTTGATTAAGCTTTAGAGCACCCTGTGAAAACAGTCCTATGGTTAAATTTCATTCTTTTGTTTTTCTTTATGTGCATTCCACTGCTTAGATGGGGTGCACTCGATTACTATTATTCTTTGCCAGGGAATAGCCTAACGAAAGGCTGGCCTGCAGGAAATTGTGTAAAAAAAAAAGACAATTTCAGACATGCTGATAACTATCTCTTTCTTTTATTGGAAAGAGATAGTTGAGAGCTAGAATAGCTTTTCTTGCAAGCCAGCAGTGGGCTGGATTTCAGCTATGACCAGCACCCCCCCCCCCCCCCCCCCCCCCCC
>JACXGI010000079.1:73777-125747 GCA_016801175.1 Esox masquinongy | reverse complement strand
TATACTAATAAATCATTGGAATACATTGGAGGCAAAATATGAAGACTTTGTAGATGGTCCGCCCACGGTCAGCATGTCATCTCGCCTGCGACTATTTCCTTTTTACGCGCAAAAGATAAATCAAAAACCGATACATTGTTACAAGTGAATCAACATCCCTGGCGTACAAATATACTGTTGCCTATTCATCAATGGAAAAATGCAGTTTTAGAAATTAATACGTGGTTCTATTCTTAACCAATTCAATACCAAATATAGTCATTGTGTTGATATTAAATGTCATTGAACGGTGCTGGAGCTGTTTATAATTAAACAGTCTCGTGGCTAGATTGACAAACTTTCGCAGGGATATTATTGCTGGGCAACAAAGATTATTAGTAAAAAGGCTAAACCAAGGTTAAGTAACGTAATAACCTGCACTTGGCAAATTTTAAGTTTAAACCCACTGGTAGCTTAAGTGTAGGCTATACGACTCAGCTATTTCTGTATTCTGTAGAAGTCTGCGAGGCACGTGTACCCAAAATTACACTTCTGTCATTTTTTAATGACTGATTGTCGATAGAATCCATTTTTTAACCTCCGAATTTTACTATTCCTAATATTTGCACCTACACCGGTCCACCGACTTAAACCTTAATTTTCCAGTCAACTGTATTTATCACGCGAAGGAGCTTAGAAAAAAACATTTTTCCGACATGACTTCCTCCAACAGTGCATATTTTTCTTTAGTACCGGTTTTATTATCCACGCTTGTATTAATGCTTGGCTTGGCAGCGCAATGCGTCGGCCAGGCCATCCCGTCCGAAGAGAGCCATAAATGGGGCCCATCGGTCAGTCTCCGGTCCCTGGTCACAGGAACCTGCGAAGACGTCCACAATTATGTGGAATCCGTCGTGGGAACTAATGCGATCGAATCGACAGTTGAAGTGAGTAGGATTGAAAAATAAGCCATAGATTTAAATACCTAATGGGCTGTAGTAATTTGAGTACATCTGCACCTAATCAATCATGTTCATTTGTTAATCTATTCCTTCATTAATACAACTTTAGCTATATTATCTTCTTTCTAAGGGTGATGGCTACCTTTAAAAAGTATTGCCTAATTGACGTTTTATCCATCAACTAAAACTGTCCTTCTCAACTCTGACTGTCTTTCTTCATCACCTACCCAACTCATTTTTACCCCACTTTTCTTCCTCCACCGCCTGTCCTATTTCTCCCCTATCCGTACTACCTGATAATCTCCCTTCTGATCCCCCTTCTACACTGCTCTAATTTCATGTCTGCTTATATCCATATCACCCCCACCCTGCTACCACTACTCTGAATCCGGCACCCCTTCCCCAGAGTGTGCTGTTGTATCTAGAGTCAGTACTTGGTCAAGAAAACGTCTATGCCATGGCTATGGTAAGAAACCACCAGATTCCTCGTTGAACTAACCTCCGCTCTGACACGGACCCAAACAAAGCGCCCTACAGCTCTTCTGTTTGCCGGGTACATGTCAGTCACATCATGCAGTTGGTAACATCCATATTTCCATATCACTCCTGACTTGTGGGCTACGGCACTTTGGCATGGTTCCATGTGTTTGTGCGATTGATGGCATTTTCCAACATTCCTACCAAGGTTTTGGATATTCAGGGTGCCTTTTTAAAAGTTGCACATGGAAGCATTACAAACTGACCAATATGGACAGTAGTTTTAGTTTGCTGTGACACACTGAACTGTGCTGCTGTCCTTTTGTTGCGCTGAAACGGGTGTAGAGGCGTCTGTGTCCTATGACTGTCCTTGACCTCAACTAAGCAGTGTGGGGGGTTAAGAGGGGCTACTCCAGTATGGTGTGGGGGGTGGTAGCGTTTTGTTGTTTTTTAATCTTGCATACATACACATGCATACACATTGCAGCATGAAAAAAAAACATTATTCCAGCTAATGGAGAGGACTCTTGCATATTGACTCAGTGGTTCAGATCAAGTTGCCTAGGTGTCATTAACAACATACCTAAGACAAATATTGTTAAAACTAGTCAGACATGTTCCTATTGATTAACTACCGGCCATGTTTGCTGGGTTGGTAAATTACCTAGCTATTGAAAACTTCATGGCCAAATTGCGTGCTAAGGTGCTTATACACCCCAGGGGGGACCCATAACTGTGGAGTCACTTCAATAGAATGTTTACACCACCCTGAAGTTTTCAAATAGAGAACATTGTGTCAGTGCCTTAGCCTTTCATGCATTAAAATTTGGTTTATTTGGTACACTTTTTAGAAGTTTTTTTTATTTTATTATTATTATGAAATTAGATTACTTATTGAGGGTTGTGTGTCAACAAGAGGGGGCTGAACAGTATGACAATTTGGGGTTTACATAGGTCACAGTGTAGGGGTTTGTTCTACATTGATAAGAAAATTTCCATCCAAAACCTGTCCATCTGCCATCTAGGGCATTTGTTTGGCTGCACTAGAGGACAATGGCAAGAAATTAATCTTGCTGTATATTCATCTATAAGCTTTGGCAATATGGGGACTTTGTTGAGAAACAGTTATTTCTTCTCATGGTACAAATATCTAAGCATTTTATTATTATTCTTCTCCCTCTTTCCCTTTTAGTTCTTTGAGATGTTCATCCGCTTTCTGGCCCAGGGAGCTGCCAGTGGCTTGAATGTCATCGCTGTTTACGTCACAGAGATTCTCAGGGTCACAGGAGTTTATGGTGGGTGAAAGTTTGTTTTTAGTATCTGAGTAATGTGAAATTTTATATGCATTAAGGCTTGCTAATAATTATTCATGATTCTCTGTTTAGAATTGAAGTATCAGAAAAATATACTGCCTAATCCTGTCTATTTAGTTTAAAGACGTTCTGGAAGCTTAAACCGTTAAAACATTAGACATATTTTGTCGGTAGAAAACAGAAAGCTTAATGCAATCACATTTTCTAGCCGAGGTTACTTGCCTAACCCCAGTTGTATGCAACAAATGTTCACTCTCACAACTTTGTTTTCAAGTCCGGTAATCCCACGTCATCCTTTATGCATAGAAAAATGATGCTCAACTCAATTTCTGAATTGAAGAGTCATAACATATAGCCATCGCAAAACATTTTGTCACCCAATGGGGAATTAGACTGAGACTTCCTCCTGTAGCATGGGAAGTGCGCTCTTCAAATTCATTGTTTGTGTCTGGAGAGATTTTCAGTAAGTAAAAATAAAGATTTAATCTCCTCCCCCACTCTTCTTCCCTCTCGCTCCAGTCCACCTGCCATTCCCTCACTTCACCCCAGAGGGTGTGGCCTCTGTAGGTCAGTGGGCTCTACTGGCTCTAATTGGCTACTGGGTGCTGTCCATCATCCTGCGTCTGTTGGTGGCTGTGGTGAGGAGAGTGTTCTGGATGCTGAAGGCAGGCACGGTGTTGTGGCTCTTCAGCCTGATTGTCAGCGATGCCAACGCTGGTTCAGACACAACAGCTATCCGACTGGCAGGTCTGGTGTTTGGGTGTGTCCTGCTGGGGCTTGCCAGCTCCGGACCAGAAAAGACAGTCCATGTGGAAGACCGTCTGAGCATCTTGGAAGGAAGGCTGAAGGCAGTAGAGAGGAAAAAGGAAGTAGAATAATTGGATGAAAATGGTGGTGTGGGGGGTCGGGTGGGGTGATAGGTGGAAAATAAAAGTATGGTGGGGATGTTGGTGGTCTCTGTGTCTGTTTCTCAAATTAAATAAAGCAAACTCTGGGATTTTTTTTTGATTGAAAAGGCTTGTAAATATACCTGTTTCTCATTTCTTATCCCATTTAGATGCTGTCTGTTGGATGTAATCACTTTCAATTCTCCCATATTGTGACCATTGAAGTCAATTATAACTGCATTTTTGGCAGTCAGTTGTCCTAAAATAAACCCAGCTTGTTATACTTGTGGCCAGGAACTCCTGACACAATGTTGTTTATATGTGGATAACTTACAAATGTATAATTTTGAAAGCGAGTGGTCTTAATGATATAGTGCACATACATGAAGTAGTATGACATTCTCAGCGACCTCTTAGGCATAAAAGTAACTTTTACTGTAAACAGCCAGTGGCCAACAATCTGAAGTGCATCTTTAATTGGATGCACATATACGCAAATGTTTCCATTTGTCTATACACTGAAGTAGGTGTTGTGTGATAATCTCCATGAAACCTAGTGCAAAACATGAATGTGGCTGTTTCACTATTCGTTTCTTCCACCGGGGATTTTTTGTTCTATGTCACATAAGGCCTTTTTTGCTTCTGCAGTTTTGATAATTGTGTAAATATCTCTAGGACAAGGTTAATTTGATTAACCGTGTCTTTAGCCAATATTTTGTAGCATGAATTGTTACAAATGTGATGTAATTAATGCAAATATGTTGAGAAATATCACCTTGTTCTGATGAGATTGAAATGACTATTAAAACACTGAGGTGGGGTATGCCCAAACAAAACAAAGACCTTATTTGAAATGGATTTGAAAATCCCCTATGGAAGAAATTAATGGTGTAATATCACTAAGAGGCACACATTTTTTACCGATAGGTTTTATAGCACACACTTACTGTAAATATTTAAGGACATACCACTCTTAATACTGTCCTGCTATTTTTGATGTTCATAATTGATTTTGCATTGTTGGGTATGAACCTGAAAGTAAGAATGTCATTGTGTAGTTTACCCAGTGTATCCTAGGCACATTACTATTAAATCTTGAATCTTAAAAAGGAAGCCCATAATGCATTGCGCGGACGGGGGCAACGTAACCAAACCGAACCAAACGAATCCAGTGAAGTTGAGAAGTTTCTAGTCTCCCCGACAGTCTCGCGTGACCACCCTTCGAATTTTGCGGAAATACGCCGACTGGCTGGAGAAACTGTCAAGCTTGTTCTAGTGCTCTGCTAATCACGGTTAATATTCACTTAACAGAAATAGGTTTATCGACGCAACCATCATGCCTATGTTTACGGTAAATACCAATGTGGCCAAGAGTGACATTCCTCCTGCACTGCTGTGTGAGGCCACAGAACAACTGGCCAAGGCGATGGGCAAACCCGCGCAGGTGAGTCTCCCAGCTCGTTGCACATAATGCCTTTTTTTTTTTTTTTACCCTTTCTGTAGATGGCTATAGTTGGTTTGATGTCGGTACATTCGAAAATAGTTTCTTCGCCGCTGGTACCCCTTTATGCTACTGGGCATTCGCAGATGCTTAAAATGGAATTCGCTGTGCAGTGCTGTAGTAGGTCAGTAATCCGGCCCGCAACAGAAATACTGCTAAATGTAATCCAACAACTGTGATATTTATCACAGGTTTTGCATTGTCTTTGTGGGATTTTCACTTGCCCTGTGCTCTCCCTCAGTACATTGCTGTGCACATCAACCCAGACCAGCTGATGATGTTTGGAGGAAAAGGAGACCCTTGTGCCCTCTGCTCCCTCCATAGCATTGGAAAGATTGAAGGAGCTCAGAAACAGTACTCTAAATTACTTTGTGGACTGCTCAACAAACACCTGGGCATCTCCCCTGACAGGTAATAGAATTATGTGTACCTTAACCTAAACAACCTGGACTTTATGCATAAACATAGTGTAATGCCTCAACCTAAAACTCAAATTATATTGTGGTACTCAAATTATGTTTATGGTATGTCAGTTGAGAACCAGTTCTCATTTTTAAATCTTGTAAAGTTTTAAATAAAAATACATAGGTAAACTAGATTGTAGAACAACAAAACAAAGGTGAAATTAACACTAACATTTACACAGACAAACAATGAAGGACTTCCAATTTTATTATTTTTTTGGATTTTGTTAAATGCATCTCCCTGCATTTAGATATATCACACATAGCTGCGGAAGTAGGGGCGCTTTGCTAGTCACACTGTTGAACATGTGTGCTGCACTTACAAAACTAGCGTGGTGTATAATTGTGATGTCATCAAAATCCCCCCAAGCCATCGCCACCTTCTGATCAAAACATCTCACTGCTATACTATACTGGTGATAATGTAAATGTGTACATAAACTGTAAATGTATTTATACAGTGGATATTAAAAGTCTACGCTCCCCTGTTAAAATGCCAGGTTCTTGTGATGTAAAAGAATGAGACAACGATAAATCATGTCAGAACTTTTTCCACCTTTAATGTGACCTATAACGTGAACAATTCAACTGAAATCTTTGAGGGGGAAAAATAAAAAATAAAAAACTCACAATAACCTGGTTGCATAAGTGTGCACACCCTTAGGCTAATACTTTGTTGAAGCACTTTTTGATTTTATTACAGCCCTCAGTCTTTTTGGGTAGGATGTGCATGGCACATCTTGACGTGGCAATATTTGGCCACTCTTCTTTGCAAAAGCGCTCCAAATCTGTCAGATTGCGAGGACATCTCCTGTGCACAGCCCTCTTCAGATCACCCCACAGATGTTCAATTGGATTCAGGTCTGGGCTCTGGCTGGGCCATTCCAAAACGTTAATCTTCTTCTGGTGAAGCCATGCTTTTGTGGATTTGGATGTGTGCTTTGCCTCGTTGTCGTGCTGAAAGGTAAACTTAATCTTCAGCTTTCTAACGGATGCCTGAAGGTTTTGTGCCAAAATTGCCTGGTATTTGGAACTGTTCATAATTCCCTCCACCCTGACTAAGGCCCCCGGTTCCAGCTGAAGAAAAACAGCCCCAAAGCATGATGCTGCCACCACCATGCTTCACTGTGGGTATGGTGTTCTTTGGATGATGTGCACTGTTGTTTTTGCGCCAAACATACCTTTTGGAATTATGGCCAAAAAGTTCAACCTTGGTTTCATCAGACCATAACACAGTTTCCCATACGCTTTTGGGGACTTGATGTTTGTTTTTGCAAATTTCCGCTGGGCTTGGATGTTTTTCTTTGTAAGAAAAGGCTTCCGTCTTGCCACCCTACCGCATAGCCCATTCATATGAAGAATACGGGATATTGTTGTCACATGTAGCACACAGCCAGTACTTGCCAGAAATTCCTGCAGTTCCTTTAATGTTGTTGTAGGCCTCTTGGAAGTCTCCCTGTCCAGTTTTCTTCTCGTCTTTTCATTAATTTTGGAGGGATGTCCAGTTCTTGGTAATGTCTCTGTTGTGCCATATTTTCTCCACTTGATGATGACTGTGTTCCATGGTATATCTAATGCTTTGGAAATTCTTTTGTACCCTTCTGCTGACTGATATCTTTCAACAATGAGATCCCTCTGATGCTTTGGAAGCTCTCTGCGGACCATGGCTTTTGCTCTGAGATGCAACTAAGAAAATGTCAGGAAAATCCTATGTGAACAGCTGAACTTTATTTGTGATTAATCAGTCACTATAAATAATGGCAGGTGTGTAATGACTTCTATATAACATGAGTTTGAATGTGATTTGTTAATTCTGAACACAGCCACATCCCCAGTTATAAGAGGGTGTGCACACTTATGCAACCCGGTTATTGTAAGGTTTTTATTTTTCATTTTTCCCCCTCGAAGATTTCAGTTTGTTTTTCAATTGAATTGTTCACATTATGGGTCACATTAAAAGTGGAAAAAGTTCCATCATGATTTATCTTTCTCATTCTTTTACATCACAAAAACCTGGCATTTTCACAGGGGTGTGTAGACTTTTTATATCCACTGTACATATTGCATATGTTCTTCTCAGCACAAATATTGCACAGCACCATTTCACACCAAATAAAATTGTAATCAAGGGAAAAGTACTTAGAGAATTAAGGTGATTCTGATATAACCCACTTCTGTTGTTTCTGTGTTAGGATCTATGTGAACTTCTTTGACATGGAGGCAGCTAACGTGGCCTGGAACAACTCTACCTTCGGCTAAGCAGGAGATCTGAACTTCAGTGGGAGTTTACTCTTACTTTCCTCTTCTGTAGAAAGAGAGAAGCAGCGTATGCGTAATTGCTGAGCAGTGTGATAAATGCACGTAAACGGACTCTTACTTTATTACGGACCCTTGATTTGCTCTGGACCATTGAATTTGATGTTACAATAAAGTGACTCCTGATATCAACTTGCTACATTTTCCCAGGGTTTGACTTGTTTTACAGGCTGGGTGTTTGGCACTGCTTATAATCAAGCATGTATGAAGAAGTTCAGTGTTTCCTCACACTAACAGTTTATTGATTTAAATGATATAGTACTGCCACTACATGAATGTCTTCACTTCTGGTAGAAAGTACAGTATGCTGTGATTGGTGGGTTAGAATATGTTTAGGATCCACCCCTTGTTCATGCAGATAGTCTAACATCAAGTGTAACTGAATGTAAACTACTTGTTGAGGACCAGTAACAGGTTTCTGTGAGGAAATTAAAACAAAACGTATAGCACTAATTGATGTTATCATGTTGCCCATTACCAAGTTGAAACAATGAAAACACAACACTGAGTGGCAATCACTGGTAGACCACTGAAAAACAAATGACAGCTGAGGTATCTATTGTTTAGAGCGCTTGTTCTCCCAAACAAATGAAGGCCAATTGACTGAAAAAGTATTTTTCATAAACCACGTAGAACCTTGAAAAGCAGATCTTCGCATTATTACACCATTCATTAATTCTTTAGGGGATTTTTAGATTTGCGGGGATTATGGCGCATTGACTATTACTCTATAGACAGTCGTCACCCCGTATTGGTGAAGACCAGCGACACACACCCTACAGAAAATCAACTTCATATAACTATAAAAGTACTAATAATCAGTACAAATATATACTCTGTAATTAAACATTAGCATTACGGTTAATGTTCATTGCGCATGAAGGCTATTCATGGGTGGAGTAATAGGAAGTTCTGAATTTGAAGAGCTGAAGATGTGTTCTAATGATGAACAGGACTAAGTAGGAGAATAAGTAGGACTACATTTCATTGCTGATGTATTTTTGTAGTCGAATACATTAAAAACACATTTCAGAGTTGAAGTACTTAATTAGAGTCAGGTCTTCCCCTTTATTCATTATGAGATAAATAATAATAATAATAAACAAGATTTCCCAGAGGTACAGTATGTGTCTGGAATCTGTGGGATTGAGGGTCCATTCCATTACATAGGCAGAGTACCAGTCACAGCATCTCTATAACATCAACACCTTAGGTATTTTTTCTTATCTTTAATACTTCCTATTTTTATTTGGCTAGGCTGTATGTTTGATGTGTCCACTGCACCTGACCAAAACACTGATTCAATGTCTTCTATATTATGATATAAAAGGAAAGTAACCGATCTTTAGTCTCTACACTCGGCCTTTATAGGGACAGGCCTCAATTGTGCATTATGAAGACAAGCTTCTGCGCAATTGCTTTCGCAAGATGATCCAATTGAGGGTACACGCTAGAGGGCGGTACTCAGCCGTCCAGTGTTATTAGCATGCTAGCTGCAGTCAGCATACGTTACACAGTTTGTGGTAATATAAATATTGAACGTTTCCAACTAGCTAGATTGACATGAACTACGCGTCAACGTTTGGCAAGTACTAAGATTTTTATGTTACATGACTCAAAAGAAACTGCTACCCCTTTGTTGTATGTAGCTAAGTTATCTTGCTAACAACATTAGCTAGTTTACAACATTCGCTAGCTAACAGCATTAGCGAGCCAATAATATTAGCGAGCTAGTGGTAACAAGGCAAGCAGGAGGACATACTTATGCTGAACAAACATCCGCTATCTAGTATCTCTAGTTGTATACTGAGCGGTTACTAGCCAACAAACTATCACCACAGTGAAACTCCAGTATTTCTGTTATGTTGTTAACAGTTATCTAGCACTGTAAGGACCTGACTAAAGCAACCATTTTCCTTGCCCAAATAGCTGTTGGTCGTTGCACTATTTCCCTGGGAATATAAGGCACAAACATCCACATTATCAATTATTTTACAGTTTCTTTTTATTTTTAGGTTCCCCAGGTGCTGGTGTGATCTGGATGTTACCTGCCAGTTTCCCAGCTTATTGAACTCACTCTGAAAGTGAAGTGGTGTTAATTTTCCATTGTTTAGTTGATGTTGTTGCAGCTATGTCAGAGGCCATCCTCAACTTCCAGTACCAGCTCAGTAGTGTCATGGAAACTGTCCTCAAAACTGCCGTGAACGAAATCACACGGCTGGTGAAAGAAGGTTTCTTGGAGGAAGTTACAAATAGCAAGCAGGAAGTTATTGTCTTGAGGAAGAAGCTGCATCAATGGGAGCAGAGATGGAGGGATGAAGAGGAGAGAAAGAGGAGGGAGTTTGAAGAGAATGAACAGAAAATGCAGAGAAAAGAGAGAGAGCAGAGGGGGTTGTCTGTGAGATCCACTTCTGCTGGAGAGATTAAGGAGAGAGAAGAGGCTCAGTCAGGTGAGTGAGGAGAGAATCATGTACACAGTGGTACTGACTGGTACTGTATATGGCTCACATGAGCCATATACAGTACCGGTCAGAAGTTAGGACTTTTGACTGGTACACACACACACCTAATATGGGATCCCTGACATTGTTGTTTTCCACACTCAGGACTAGAGGAGGTTTGCGTAATCAAACAGGAGGAGAGGTGCCAATTAGAAGGATCCAGGACTCTCACTGAGAGAGAAGGAACACAGGAAACAACCATGCAAGGTGCTTCCTGTGTTTCTAAAAGGATGGAAGAGAGCGAGGCCCATGGGGTCCATATCAAAGAGGAGCTAGATGACTGGGAGGATCTGGTTTCCCGGAGGGTCAAATCCACAGATACCCCAATAATGAGCCTGAGTCATCTGCAGAGATTGAGTTCACATGGCGGACCATGGACCAGTGAACCTTTGCATCCACAACCACTTCCAGCACCGTGGACCAGTGAACCTCTAGCTCCACAACCACTACCATGGTCAGGTGAATGTCCAGCTGCCCCCACAGCTCCAGGAACCAGAAATGAGCAGATCCCACTTCCAAAGTCAAATATACCCATGCAGGGGATAGAGTGCGCTGTAGGGTCCCTTGAGTCCAGCCCCTACAGCTTGAGCATCAACACAACGGCAAAGCTGAGGGCCAAACCCTATAGCTGCCCACAATGTGGTAAGAGCTTCCCTCAGCTCCGAAACCTGAAAGACCATCAGAAGTATCACCACACAGGGAAGAAGGCCTTCACCTGCTCCCAGTGTGGTAAGGGCTTTGTATACATGTGCCACCTCAGGGTACACATGCAATGCCATACGGGGGAGAGGCCTTTCAGCTGCTCCCAGTGTGGGAAGAGCTTTGTATACCTGTGCAACCTAAAGTCCCACCAGCAGTATCACACAGGTGAGAAACCGTACAGCTGCTCTCAGTGTGGGAAGAGTTTCAGCCTTCAAAGTGGCTTGAAGAAACACAAGGTAATTCACTCTGCAGAGAGGCCTTACCACTGCTTGAATTGTGGGAACAGATTCTATTCTAGAGCAGACTTGAAAAGACATGAACAAGTTCATGCAGCAAGGTAGACCTTTGAGAGATGAAGCAGGTTAATTTGAAAAATCAGAGTGGATGAAAATAACACACATGTATTATGTTTAATGTAAGTTGCAGATACATTTCATGTGGAGGCGAATAAAACATTTTACAAAGAAATTATTCTCATCATTTTTTTCTGATTGCTCAAACTTTATTTAGACTTGATTAGGTTGTGTTCATAAATCTGGGCTGTATTTAAGAAATACGAATTGGGACTATGTTTAAAAAAGTTAGAGATCAAGGTTTATTATATTAATTATATAGTAGTAATTAGAGGTTGGACGTCCATAAATTCCAATTTTTCGCTTTGTTACAATCACAATAATACTATTTTACGACTCGAAACTACCACCTTCCCACTTTATGATTGAACAAATCATTATACACACACAAATAAAAAACAAATCGAGAAATAAGTAACCATGTTCGAACCCAAACAGCTGATGAAGTAACATCTTGCTCGGGAAATGGTTACCTTGGGAACAACAAATAAAACTTTAAAATAAGTACTAGACGTGCGCGATTGCATTCGGAATATGATTACCTCGATGTCATAGGGCGTGACACAGATGGATTACCGAACCAGATAGCCCACCGGATGTGTAGATCTGATGCATCAGGCAGACTCCATTACGTACAGGGAGAGGAAGACAATTAGCAGGGCAGTGAAAGCCTATGGAGCGAGAAAAGTAGAATATGTTACACACAGCCTAGACTAAGTATTTCTTTCTTTTTTTTATGCCTACGTTTCAATAAACTATTTATTAGCAATGCATAGCACGCGCTGACTTATGCTAGAAAGACAATATTGTCCAATGGGATATCGTCAACTCGTACTAGGCTCTGCCCACACGGCTTCACTAGCCTTCATTAGGAAACGAAAGGTTATGGATTATCTTGGTGTAGTTATATAAATCTTAGTTATTAGCTTTTGTAGCCACATAGTTCTTTGTTATATCTGTATACATTCCTAATGTGTGTGTATATATAGATATATATTTTTTATGTTTGTAGCTAGCTGATTTGTTTACGCACAACAAAAAACAACGTTTGGAAAGTGGTAAGATGAATATTTATATTCGAGTCAGATGGTCTGAAATCTGCTACCCTTTCACAAAGGCTTTGTGTTATCTGTATTAGCTACACGAGAAAGCTTAGCGCGGCCTCATTATGAGTTTATAGAAAATTATTTGTTTAAAGATAAGTCAAGTTGAGAAATGTATTATTTGTATCTTAACATAAAACACACAAAATGAACGCAGTTGTGTATTTGACGGCTTGCCCCGTTTTCCAGGACTGGAGAAACTGACACCTGACTGGCCTGGGCGCAGGTGTGATCTGAACACGGCAAAAGGCAAAACTCAAGTCTTTCCAATAGTAAACCAAACCTGGAGATAACTAATTTGTAACTAAGATTGGTTACGAACTCTGGCACTCGTAACAGTAAAGGAAACGCAGGGGTGTGTTATTGTCCAGTATTGAGTTGATGTTGTTGCAGCTATGTCAGAGGCTATCGTCAACTTCCAGTACCAGCTCAGTGGAGTCATGGAAACGGTCCTTAAAACTGCTGTGCACGAGATCACTCGGTTGGTGGAGAATGGCTTCTTGAAGGAAGTAACACGTAGCAAGCAGGAAGAGGACGTCTTGAGGAAGAAGCTGCAGCAGTGGGAGCAGAGATGGAGGGACCAAGAGGAAGAAAGGAGGGGGACGTGTGTGAGATGTGGTTGTGCAGTAGAGACTACAAAGAGAGTAGAGGGTTTACCTGGTGAGTGTTTTCACATTAATTTGCCTTCTGGGATTGTTTAGCTATTTTTCTGTCATCATGATGAAACTATGTGGATAGATTGTTGACAGTTTGTAACCTTACCTTAAAGGGCACAGTGTAGAAACCTGCCCGCTTTTACAGCATTTACAAGGCTACATTTTAAACATTGACACAACTTGTCGTCTCCTTCCTTTGCAGAACTAGACCAGAATAGTATTAGCTTGTCCACATGGAAAATTAACAGGTTGTGTGTGTGTGTGTGTGTCTGTGTGTGAAAATGTTGTGGGGAGGGGGTTGTAATATTGAGAGCGTCTACAGCAAGTATGATGAGAATACAAAACTGATAGATGGACTGGCAAGAAAGTTTCAGTGGGGAATATCACAGGGAATATCTCAGGCACTCAGGGGAAAAAAAACATGAACTTTAAAACCTGCAGATGTTTTCTGGTCATTTATGCAAGTGGTACAATCAAAATACAAATGGCCCCTTTAACATTAAAGTGATTATGTCCTCTTAATAACAGCGGGGATATACATTGAATGAGAGATGCTGTGGTCAGCGCATTCCAGCACAATGAGGCCAGTCCAGTTCTGTCACTACGTGATATTGTGGATTGTTTTCCACGATGTAGGACAGTGTTTTATTAAGCACCACAGAAACCTCTGTTTGTGGCTGACAAAGGTCATACACAGCTGTCAGAAGCAGTCACTGGCTCAAACTGTCAGTCCACCTGAGCTCTACTCCATTCAGGTAGCACAGGTTGCTGATGTTTAGCCAGTCTAACTAGACTCCACTGCTGCACGAACACCTAGTTTTCCATTAGCATTCTCCTGAAGCCTAAGAAATAGTGCTTAGTTTTTGTGGCCAGGGACCTTTCTCCTCTACAGTCTTGTAGGAGGGAGGCTTTGGCTAACTCCTTAGCCCTATACATCGTTCAACAGGTGGGTCAGTCTGGTAACAGTTCAAATTCAGCAAACACTGCTTCCCAAACCCCGATATATTCAGGTCAGAAAGAAGCTTAGCCCCTTTCTCACCACTTGAACATTTTTTTTGTTGTACACTTCCCTCTGAACCTTTTGTGCAGTATGCACACTGTCAAACCAGTGTTGCACGTGTCTGCTCTCACAGCCTCTAGATTCATGAAAACAGCCCGAGAGGGGAACTTATCAAGCCTTGTTAAATATTCCTCGCTAAGCTTCTCAACTTGTTCCCCTGACTTTCCAGCAACATTAAACTTACATTCAAGATTGCTGATTTCAGCCAGTGTAAATGTTGAGGGCTTTCATTTTTGACACATTCTGGTTCACAGTGCAGACCAAACATAGATTGTTATATGTGTACCGTTACACCTATGAATAATATCTCTGGTCTTCTCCCCTCAGGAGCAGTGAATGGTTATGGTATCAAACAGGAGGACATTGTGCAGTCTGAGACACTCAGGTCTGTGCGGGAGGTCCAGAAGGTTCATGTCAAAGAGGAGGCTGATGCACAGGGAGGTTGGGGGGACATGTTAGCCCTGACAACCCCATACACAGACACCCCTCATATTGAGCCTGACTTGTCATCACAGTGGACCAGTGAACCTCTACATCTATCATCTCCCCCAGCACTATGGACCACTGAGCAGCAGATTTTACCCCCTGCACCATGGACCACTGAGCATCAACCTTTACCCCCAGGGTCGGTGATACCAGCCCAGGGGACAGAGAGCGCTGTGGGGCCACCAGAGTCTGTGTGTCACCTGAGAATCCAAATGAATCGGGCCTATCACACTGGAGAGAGGCCTTACCACTGCACAGATTGTGGGAAAAGATTTAACGCTAGAGCAGACCTGAAAAGACATGAACGAATCCATGCAAGGTAACATTGGATTATATGATTTGGTGTGCTTGCATACATTTATATCACTGAACTTGTTTTTATTTTGTAGGGACATCTCCAAGGCAAGACCGACAAATGGTGTCCAAGCTAATAAAGAATATGCTGCACCAGATCATGCTACAAAAAAAAACGGAAGGCTTATTCCGCTGGAATTATTAGTGAGTTGGGGCCTGGGCTTGTCATAAAGCAACATAGCTATCGATACTCTTACATTGTCAGCCTCTCCAATCTCTACCTTGGCTTTCATTTATTGTATACTATATCTTTTCATTCTTAATAGGCATCTGTGAGACAGGGCTATACACAGCTTGGGGAGGACCTAAGATGGAGACTTGGCCCCAATGACTGGTATGTACTTTATTAACAAGTCTTAAGTGATACCACTTATTGAAAGGTTGTTTGTTTGTCTTGTACTCATGGTTGGTTACTTTGTGTTTACACTTGTATTTCTATAAGTAATCATAAGTTATCATTGTTCAGCTTCAAGTCTCCTCACAATGAAGAGGTGACAAAAACAGTAATGCAGATAGTAAATGATGGAGGCCAATACTGGGGTCCTGACAGTCTCATCAGAAGTGAGTTCACCTTTTATTGCCAACGGACAGTATACATGTAAAGGATACAAATCTCCTCTCCAAAAACATGTCCATCCTAATCTACATCTTCAGATATGAGTATAATTAGATGTTACTATATTCACTGCGTGGTAACATGATTCTGTCACTGTCCGTAGAGGCGTGTAACAGAGTGTATGAGTACTGGAAAGCCCAAGGGAAGATTGAGATGGAGGGCAATGTGGAGCTGATCAAGAAGAGGAAAATCCTTACCAGCAGGAGGAACAGGGTACATTATAGTTACACACAGGCGTATAATTACACACAGTCACATGAGTAACATACAACACTCAGATACTAGATTAAGAGAATGTAATCTTGTTTCCAAAAGAATGTAGGATGTAATCTAGGACATGCTGGTTAAAGGCTTTATCTTTCTGAAAATGTCAGCAATAAGTTATTGTTGCTTAATCATATCTTTACATTGTAATATGTCAGCTCTTCCAGAAGAGAGTGAAGGTGGGAGGGAAGTTCCTCACCCCAGAAGATCTAGACTTCCTAGTTGGAGCTGACCCCAACTTCATGTCTGACGAGGAGAGTGACGCAGAAGATGACGGACTCTATCAAGTGCTCCCTCCCAGGTGGCGCTGCATGAGGCTGACCCGTATTGTCAGGCTCTGCCAAAAAGCCTTGGATGAGAATCGCCTTGTGGGCGTTGAGCCAAAGTCGACTCGCTCAAGAAAATTACAGTGGGGTAGATTTACCTCTCGCCATCCACCAAAAGGACAGTCTAAACAAGTATATGTGAATAAAAATAAAGAATAAACTTCCCTGTAATTGATTATTACTTAATAAAGTAGTTGCTCAACTACTGACTGTTAAACAGATGTCAGAACATGAATAGTGAAAAGACATGAATCTCTCATCTCTGTTTGCTGTTACAAGGGAAGAGGCTCTAGATAGAAGTTGCCTTTAACCAGTGATATATGATCATCTCGACCTAACCCTGTCCTCACCAGTGATTCTAGAAAGTGTAAAGAGAAAATGTGTCAGTTTGTACACTGAGATGTTGGGTTGTGAGTGGAATCTGACACTGGCTTAAAAATACCTGTTTATAGCTATACGTGAAATTACAATGTTTACAAACACTCGCAAGGCAGCGTTTCCGGGTTCTTCAGACAACCTGAAAGACCGCGTTTTGCAATGCGTGTCGCAAAGTAAAGTGAGTTAGCAAAGCGAAAGTATTACCAAGAAATGCTGCATGTGGGTTGAAAATGTATTTCTCAAAAGGTGGAATTTGGGGATTTTTTTCATTTTCCATCAGGAAAGACAGAAACAGCTAAGAAACAGAGAAAGGCATGGATCCAAAGATTAAAGTGAGAAGTACCAGTAGACAATGCCAAAGTTTGGAATGCCTGCCAGATGGTCTTAATAATAATAATATAACTTTATTTGTAGAGCACTTTTCTAGCGCAATTACACAAAGTGCTTTACACACAATAAAAATAGAAATACATTAAAATAATATATATATATATTATTTTAAAAAGTAAAGGAAGTAAAAATAAAATATAAAATCACAATGATAAAATATTCATAAAAGCCTTGTTATAAAAACAAGTTTTTGGTGCGATTTAAAAGAATGCACTGACGTAGCATCTCTGACATTCTGTGGTAGGCTGTTCCAGAGTCTAGGGGCCTGTACAGCAAAGGCCTCGTTCCCTTTAGTTTTCAGTCTAGACTCTGGGACAACCAGAAGTCTTTTTTTCATCTGATCTGAGAGGACTAACAGTGCAGTATGGGTTGAGCATGCCACTAATGTAACCAGGTGCCAAACCATGTAGTGCCTTAAAAGTGATAAGTATAATTTTAAATCTACTCAGAAACTCCCCGGTAACCAATGTTGAGCTGCCAACATTGGGGTTATATGAGACCTTGACTTAGTCCTTGTAAGAAGTCTGGCAGCTGAGTTCTGTACAACTTGGAGTTTACCTAGGGACTTTTGTTGAGGCATGTAAACAAAGCATTACAGTAGTCTAGGTGAAATTAAAGCATGTAAAATGTTCTTAGTGTTCTCAAAAGATAAAACCGATCTTATTTTGACAAAGTTGGTAAAAATATGACTGCACCAGTTTTTTTGTTATTTTCAAATTTGTATGTCTGGATCAAAGAAAACTCTCAGATTTCTGGCCACAGGCACAATATTGTTTGCTATCCTAGAGCCAACCAAACTTCATTTGAAATAGATGGGGGGCAGATAATTAAAACTTCGGTTTTATCAGTGTTTAACTAAAAAAAATTATTGGACATCCAGTTTGTAACATCTTCTAGGCAATTATGCAGAACACAACTTGCTCAAATCATTTGGCTTAACCGACAAATACAACTGCGTATCATCTGCATAACAATGAAAAGAAATGTCATGCTGCCGAATTATACTACCTAATGGAAGCATATACAGAGAAAACAGGATTGGCCTCAGGCTGGAACCCTGTGGAACACCACATACTGTATGACAGGCACAGGGGAAGACATATAATTGTTAATGGACACTACAAATGCTCTATTTGACAGATATGACTTGAACCAATCTAGCCCAATTTCTAAGTCTGTCAATTAAAATGTTGTGGTTTATGGTGTCGAAAGCAGCACTAAGATCTAGTAACAACAAGATTGAACATTCTCCAGAGTCAACATTCAACAACAAGTCATTTGTAACCTTAACAAGAGCAGTTTCAGTACTGTGTTTGTGACGAAGGCCTGACTGGAATTTCTCAAAAAATAAGATGGTGTTCCACCAACTGTAAAAGTTGCTTTGCTACAACATTTTTGATAAGAAGGGCAGCTGGGAAATTGGCCTGTAGTTATTAAAAACAGAGGTGTCAAGATTAGATTTTTTAAGAAGTGGCTGAACACATGCTGACTTATAATAGTCAGGGACACAACCTGTGTGGAGAGAACTGTTTATAATGTAGAGTAATTCTGGGCCTACTGTTCCAATAATTTCTTTAAGCAATCTGGATGGTATAATGTCTAGAGGGCAAAAGTGGAGTTTTAAATTAGATGCGATATCTAAAAGGTCTTCTAAAACAATTGGAGTAAAACAGTTAAATATGTTTAGACGGGTAAGGAATATCAATATGGGGCAGGGTATGGTTTATCATAGATCTAATATTATAAATTTTCTGATTAAAAACGGTTAAGAACTTTTCAGTCTGCAGCAGTTAAGGCCATGGCCACGACTGGTGCCGGGTTAACAACACGGTCAATAGTCGTGTACAAGGGACACAAAAGTCCAGTTTCTCTAAGGAAATGATATAATCAGAAAACTGTCATAACTCAGCCATTTCATCTACTTATTTTTTACAATCGAGGAGATACTCTTCCTCTAAAGTGAAATGGACCTTCTCTGACATTGCCTGGCTTCACTCCAACTCTTTGGCCTCCTTAATCTGTAACAACAGGTGCTAGTGGCAATAAACGACATTATTCATAATCATAGAGAGAGAGATTTACTTTTAAACATATAATGAAAAAAACATTCAATTACAAAAGAATAATTCTAAACGATAGATAGATAGATAGATAGATAGATAGATAGATAGATAGATAGATAGATAGATAGATAGATAGATAGATAGATTTAGGAACTAATTTAGGAACACAATACACAAAGTTAAAAGATCGAGTAGAACAAAACTATACCTTGATGAACAACAACTCACGTCTCACTGAAAATATAATTATATTCCGATTCAGAAATGTGATGCTGGTCGGCGTTATCAAGCTTCGCTCGCAGACGTTTTAAAACAACGCGCCCGAAAAACTGGGAAGAGTGGCTGTTTGTTATGTAACGTCACGGTAATATCAGAAGGCAACATTTCGTCGCAACTAGCCACGTAAAATCGCGAGGGTTGATCGAGAGTTGAGGTCGAACTCCACCGTTCTCATACGCTCCGTGAAATAAGCGACCATAACCAACAGTAATGTGCAATTCGCACAAAACTCTTCTAAATAAAGGTGCTCCATTTACATGAAGACTGTGCCCAAGAAAAAAGTTTCAAGGTTTATTTGTCAAATGCACGGAACAAAACAGCGTCTTCCTGTGCAATGAAATTCTTATGACATGGCACCCGACAAACTACGTAGAGTTAAGAAGAAGAGTATATAAGCAAAAATATAGCTAGACAGAAAATAATTATAAAATAAAGCAACAATATACATAACACTGTACACTAGCAGCAATTTCAAAAAGAGTACAGTAAACTAGCAGCAACCTGGGTAGTATTTTGATAGAGCAGCAATCGGGGTAGTATTATTTAACATTTAGATATGGCAAGTATGGCAGTAATATACATAACAGTGTGACCTAGCAGCAACTGATAGAGTTATTGAACTATTAGATACATATGAGTGCAATAAGCCTATGAATGGTGGCATAGCACACTACAACTACGTAGTAAGAATTAAGAAGAAAATTTACACATAGCTTTAAATATATCAACAGGATAATGCGATCATATACATAACACTGTACATAGCAACATTTTAAAAAGAGTCACCATCTTAGGTCCTCCCCAAGCTATATATAGCCCTGTCTCACAGATGCCTATTAAGAATTAAGAGATGTAGTATACAATAACTGACAATATTGGTAGTAGTATTGAACACTGTAGAAATGATCGATTTGAAATATTCCATTAAAGTACCTGAAAGGGCATCAAAGCATCTCGAATGTTCGTGTGTGATCATTATGATCATGGATCAGTGTTACTGATTGAGGAGCCTTTATGGCCTGAGGGAAAAAAATGATTTTGAGTCTGGAAGTGTGTGCTCCGATGTTTTATATGTAAATATATATATAAATTTCAAGTGTACTAAAACACTATTTCCAATCGTGTATTATAAGTATACTAAAATAGGAAATAAGTGGGTCTATTTTAACACGCTGAAGTATTCAAATCACAATTTAAATAGCCCTTCAATTCAATTTTAATAATATTTACTGTATTAAAGTACAACATACGTGCTTCAAAAAATTACACATTATAAATATACTGCTTTTTTGGCTTAGGTTGAAAAATAATCAAAGCAAAATAAGTATTATACTTGTTTCTTAATAATAAATAAATAATATATTATTTATGTTTTCAATACGTGTATGTTAAACTGTGTTAAGTGAGTGTATGTATGTGAGTGTTAGTGTGTGTGTGTGTGTGTGTGAGTGTTAGTGTGTGTGTGTGTGTGTGTGTGTGTGTGTGTGTGTGTGTGTGTGTGTGTGTGTGTGTGTGTGTGTGTGTGTGTGTGTGTGTGTGTGTGTGTGTGTGTGTGTGTATACAGTTGCCTTTCAGACGGACTCTTAATTTTAAAAATTACGACATGCTCACGTGACCTTAAAGTTGCTAGCTTCACGGTGGTGTACTCTTCAATGGACTCCACAAGGGAAAATGGTCGTCTAGTATTTCGGGTATTTGCAGTATTGTGAACAGTTTGGTAACAGTAAATATTGTTTATTTGCTAGTTCCATACGTTGAAGATATTCACCCAAATACGTCGAAGGCTAAATCTAACGGAGTCGGGTTTTTCAGGTTCGTGTCATCCGTGTGTCTTACAGCCATCGATGTGTATGCCTTCTGAGGAAATCTTTGCTGCCATGTTTACTTTTTCGCGCGCGGATCCTCAGCTAGCTGTGCACATTCCAGCATGTAGTGTTGGAGTTGCTCGTTTGTAAGAAATCCATAAACCTACCTGATTGACAACAACATTGTAAACAATATACCATGCAAGCAGTTATAGACTATTTTCTTCAGTTAACTCTAACTAGATTGATGTTAAGTATCACAGATTGAACTCGTTGGTGAAAACTAACCCACACTGTCTTCATCTGAGTAATGTTACAGTGCCATAAAGACTGATTTTAAATAATTAGTGTATTTTAGGTTTGTCAATGACATACCCCGCTTCAAGACAGCTTAAATCACCTTTTTGTCAGCTTCATCCTACTCAGCATCTCCATTAGTTTTAAACAGCTTTAGGAAGTTATCTAAAGCTGCCTATTTGTCAAATAAACTTTTTATTATCTTTATATTGGTTATAGCTTTGGTCTACTGTATGTCATATTTTACTGTACTAGCTCAGTGTACCTCTGTCCTGGTATACCAAATGTGTTTATTTTAACTCCAATTCTGCTCTAGCCCAACTGATTTAAGTGACCAATACATCATCAATCTTTAGTGTTCAACTATAGCCAGAGTGTGCATCTCTTACCCTGAAACCTGCTGTTTTTTTTTGTTCTACCTTATCATGCACAGACCAGGTGTCCCAGGTCTAAGTAAGTCCCTGATTAGAGGGTTGCAATAAAAACGGAGGGGAACTGGCCTCAAGGTTCGGAGTTGAGTTCGAGGGAGTTATACTGTTGGGTAAAAAAAAATGTGCACCTCTAAGTTCCCCAAGACTGATTGTTAAACGCTGAGCTAGCTATTTCACCTCACCTGTTGCCAAAGATGGGGGATATTATTAGGATGAACAAATCAAGACATTCACCATCACTGTAAACATTCATGGTTCCTGTTAATAAGGGTTCCCCAGAGCTAGACATCTCACTGGTTCAAATCATTTGGGAAGGGTTTGGCAAGCAGGTGACTTTGGTCTGAATATTGGTAATATGCAGCCCCACCCACCCAAGTAGGCTGTCTTGGTTCGGTACTGTATCTGAGTACAGTACAGAGCCATGTTTTAGAATGGCAGCTATGTTAGCGCTTTTAATGCAAAAATTTTGATTTAACCCCTCCAACATCTCCCAAGGAAATGACCTGCTGTAAACAAGTACAAAAAAGCTGAGAATTTAATAAATGTTGATTAGCTTTGGGATAATGTGTATCCAAGATTAACTTCTTATATGCTGGCTCGCCAAAACATCACTTCTGAAATATAAATATATATTTTATTGAAACACTAGAATTTTGTTTCAAGCATGGTAGCTTTACTTTTAAAGTTTGACTTGGATTGCTGGCCATTAGCCAATAATTTCTCTATTAGTTAAAATCTTAATGATTTCCAACTTAGAAACGGATAAATTCTCAGCTTATGAATGTAGCATAATTGTTGCATTGGGCCTAACTGTGCATGTGCGGAATGTCAAATAAGAGGCCTTCTGAAGCTGAGTTGACCAGAATTTGACACACTGGTTTGAATAAAATGTTGATTTTTGATTTTGCCTTTTGGTTTTGAGAATCAAACTGGCTTTAAAACCTATGTACTGGTGCTTGCCTATTTAATGTCCCATTCCTGCTCACCTTACCCTCAACGGCTTGAACCAGAAAAAAAAACCCAAGATGTTTTGCCATGGGACAGCCCATCCACAAGGGTAGGGTCAATAATTAGACCCATGGCCCGACCTAACATGCAAAAAATCTGGAGCGGAATGCCTTGATTTGTCTTCCGTCTCTGACGCCATGACACGATTATTATTATTATTGGCAGCTGAGCAACGTGGTGACGACACAGACCGGAGCCAGGTGGAGGCCAAGCCCGGTGGAAGAAATGTCCGAGAAGGTGCAGAATGCCTTCAGGGTGCAGCTGACCTCCGTCATGGACTCACTGCTCACATCGGCGGTGTGCGAGATCGCCAAGATCTTTGAGGGCAGTCTGTGTGAGCAGCAGGCTGAGCTCACGCAGAAAGTAGAGGAAATCTCTGTTTTGAAGGGGAAGTTGAGGCGGGCCAAGAGGAGGTTGAAGGAGGAGGGAAAAGGAGAGGACCTTGAAGATATGTCCGCTGATAGCTCGGAAGAAACCTCCACGTTGTCCACAATTGCTGAGATAGAAGAAGAAGGTAAATTAATATTGTGCAGAGGAATGGCAACGTAAAATTTTAGTGCTTGATATGCATGTTTAATTTTCCAGTTAGTCTCAGCTGTATTCTGTTGTTTTTATCTTATAACATATCCATATTTGTTTCAATGCAGTACCTGATTGGTGCGAGCCCCTTCAGTCAGAAGATTCCCTAATCCCATCCTCAAAAATCAAAAAGGAAAATAAGTGGCCACGGGTTGACCTGCGGCCACTGAGTGTTTCTCTATGGCGCATCCCTAACATCAAACAAGAGGTCAGTGATGGTCGCCTATATGGAGGATATCCTGGGTTAGAAAAAATAGTAATTATGAACATGCAAACGTAAAAGTAAGCTACTGCACATAGTGTAGATCGAAGGGAAATGCTTGCTAAAGCTTTAATACCTTGACCGTGTTTTCGGTTGTGATCCGAGATTTGACTTATGATATAAGTAAGTCTGTGATTTAGCAGGCTGAAGATTTTGATCACCACCTGTTGACTGCACTTGCCAGGAGTCCACCACGAAAAGGTACAGTAAATCATCCTTGGACCCTAATGATTATAAGTCAGCTTCTGGTGCAGAACATTATCACCGACTCCACGCTTTTTATATCCTCTCTCACAGGGTCGGCAGCTGAGCGTTTGTTAAACAGCCACTTGAGAGACATACCCGAACTGAGCTCTTCTGGGTTGGGGTGCCAGCGTGTTTCTGTGGGGCGGGGAAGGGGGAGGGGGAGGGGCCGGGGATTGTGGAAGATCCATGGTCATCTGTTGCGCACATTCAAACAAGAAAACCCAGAACCTCAGAGCAGTAACTTATCAGTGATGAATGTATTGGGGCACCGCACAAGACAAAGAAAAGCTAGCCAACACAGTGAGGGGAGACATGGGAAAACCAGTGACATAGTGAAAAAGGTTAGAAGGAAAAGGAAACATTTCAAAATGGAATCTGTGGATGAAGAAGCAACAACCAGTGCAACTGATAAGAGATTCAGCTGCAAATACTGTGGGAGGGGCTTTGACAGGGAGTTTGGCCTTTCTGTACACATGAGGTCTCATACCAAAGTGGGAATGAAGGGGCCCTACAAATGTCCAAAGTGTCCCAAAAAGTTTCCATACCCAAGTAGACTCCGTGTACACACACGGAATAGCCACAGCAAAATGGATAACAAGAAGAAACCTCAGACTATAATCAAAGAAAAGTCTAAACCCCTCTCTCCCAGTAGAGACAAGCCCACCTTATCCAACACTAAACTTCTCTCTCCCAGCAGAGCAAAACCTCTCCCCTTCAAAGACAAACCTACCTCCCCAAACAACAGTGCTGGCACCCTCAAAGAAGGCAGCACACATCCAGAAATGTACTCTTGTCACGTTTGCCATAAGGAATACTCTTCTGCTCAATCCTTGCGTGATCATGAACGCCTTCACACAGGTGAGAGACCATACCCTTGCAACCAGTGTGGGCAGAGGTTCCGTGTAAAGCAGTTCCTAATATTACATTTACGTAAAGCCCATGCGGATGTGTACGGGGCGCAGGAGAGCAACGAAGATGTCTCCTGGACTGCACCAGTGGAGGAAACCATTGCTAATGGTGCAGGCCAGCAGCCTGCCATCAAGTCAAAGAGCAAAGACGAGTATCAAGCAAAGGCAAACAGGAAACGGAGGCAAATTACAGAAATAGAGGGAATGTTCCAATGCACAGTGTGTAAAAAGCTGCTGAGTTCACAGACTGGCCTAGTTCAACACTTTCGTATCCACACAGGTGAGAAACCATTAAGCTGTGAAGAGTGTGGCAAGAAATTCCGCTGTCACCCCATATTGATCAGCCACAGGAGATCGGCTCACCCGGGGAAGAAGTACCAGTGCCTGAAATGTGTGAAGCAATTTGAAACTATGGCTGAACGTAATAAACATCAGCTAAACATCCACCATTTCAAGAAAGAGAACCCGCGATCTCGCTGTCCTCGCTGTGGCAGGAGCTTCCACAATAGTAACTTACTGAGGATCCACTATGAAACTGTCCATGCTTGACTCTGACTGTAGGGCTCAGCTCTGTCACATTGGAGAATTCAACAGGGCTGGGGTCAATTACTGTTACATTCAGGAGAAAGATTTGTCCATTTGAGGTTCAGTTTGTGATTTGAAGTGTCGTCTTTTGTTATTGACTGAGTGAAAAGGGAATTGATCCCAACCCTGGTGCCCTGGAACTAACACAATGTATGAGCAAACCTAATAAAAAGTTGTTAATTTGTGAACACTTTGTGATATGATCAGTATCTTGATCAACTTGTCTCATGGTGATCAATTTATTTTCTGGGAAACAGTCTTGAAGCTGATTAAATTTTTTTTAGTCAGTATGGACTTTTATGGTGTTATGAGTTGGAAGTCTTGGAGGGATGATTTTTTGTATGCTTTTAAGTTGTGATTTAATGTAAACATATTTTTACATTATAACATGTTCATTTCCCTTTACATTCCCTCTGTCAGGAAAAGCACTGGGCAGAGAAGACCCATATTTTATCAGAAAATACTATTTTGATTAAATAAAAACATATTTTCAGAAGGTGGTCTTAATTTAATATGCATGTGCATAATGCCTACTTAAATACAGGTTTTCACCCTATTTTCTAGTATTCTTATAATTGAATTATTGTATAAGCATATACTGTAGAAAGATCAGTAATAAAAGATAACCCTTTAAAACATGTTCCCTTTTTGCGTGAACATTAATTTTATTTCAAACCATTAGATGAGATTTTCGGTTTGCGGTATTCACGTTTTGTTTCCAATCTACAGATCTCCAAAAATTGGTATGTTTCCCATATATGTCCCACTAACAGAAAACAAGGCAACAGAAACGCTGAACATAATTAATAATTCACTACCGCCCCTAGCAAAAGTGATTACAAAATCAGTAATTTTGTAAATGTTGAATCTCTGATTAGGCACTTTAGTAAAATTCGTTAATGTGGTCAGGTACTCCCAGGATTAAGGCACGGAGACCCGATATACGGTCAGCTTCTCAATTTCAGTGTGGGGGACAAGCGGAACAAGTCCAGTTGTTAGGGAACTGCAAGTCCCGTAGAGTAGAATATTGAGCTATCGCGAGACAGAAAATCAACATGGCTTGCTTCCATAGATTTCGCTAGCCATTTTAGTCAATAGAAAATCCAAGAATTCTGCGGATTTGAATTGTATACTCGAATTTCAAATGACTCTGCTTATAAACCAAGTACTCTAGCTACATACAACGACTGATTTTCCAGGTTTCTTGCGTTTCTGTTTACAAGTTACCTAGATAACGTTAGCTGGGCTTGCCATTCACAGCTAGCTAACCTTGTTTAGCCAGCTACAAAGTTAGCTAGCCAGTGTAGCTTGATTCGCCTGGCTGCACTTTAAGTCTTTTGTTTTGTGGTAAGTGTCGTCTGTTATTGTTAGCGAGTAGACTGGATGTTAGTGGTATATTCTAACCAAACGTCAATGTTTAGTGATTCTGATGGGGTGTTGGCCATAGAAATAGATTATATTTCGGGTGTTGGCTACTTGGCTATGGTCAGCTAGATAGCAAGATGCTTCACAGACTGGCTCAGTTTCAGATAATTGTGGTGGAGATAAGACGTCGCTAGCAGGTTGAGCAACATTGCTTCATGTCAGATAAGTGTCTCATCTTTCTGAATTAGTGCTACATTTTCTACCACCTTAGTAAAACCATCCTTAGTTTCTCATCAACCAACCAACTGGGTTACACCCTGTCTGACTGACAGCAGACAAGTGCTTCCTTGCATGGGTCTTGGTGTAATTCTCTGCCTTATTTAACCCTGGTGCCCCAAAAGCAGGGGCTATAAGGACATCCCTGTACCACAATGCTGGACTCTGTGAGGAATGCGTTCCACGCCCAGCTGGCTACCGTCATGGACTCGCTACTGGCGGCAGCGGTGTGTGAGATCGCCAAGATCTTCGAGAGCAGTCTGTGTGAACAGCAAGCAGAGCTGACACAGAGAGGAGAGGAGATCACTGCACTTAGGGGGAGGCTGGAGCGGGCAGAGAGGAGGCTCAAGGAGGAGGGAGAGGAAGGAGAAGAGGGCATACTGGATGTTGTTGAGCGACCAGCGAGGAAAGCAGGAGATAACAGTCCTAGGCAGCAGTCTGAACCAAGAGCTGGTATGAGAATATTGTCTCTCCTCTTTAACCCATTTTAGAAACATTTCTGTTGTGACTACTTTAAGCCTCCATCTGTCTATGCCCTGGTCTGTTTGGGCAGGGTCAAGCTGGGAGTCAGATGCTGCCTCTGAGACCCCGCCACTGGTCCAGGACAGGGGGTGTAAAAAGCCCCCCAGGATGAAAAAAGAGGAGACTGAGCCTGAGGGCACTTCCATCAAAGAAGAAGTCAGTCACATTCCTGTTGATTGAGTCTTTAAAAAAAACAACATTTTTTTGTTGCTGTAATTAGCTTAATAGAACGCTGTTAACATAATCTAATGCTGGCCCAGACATTAATGGTTTATTCTCTCCCTTCAGCTTAAACATTGCCCTCTTCCACAGTTTGAGGAGCCCCACCCTACCCCAGTGGAGGGGGAGGGACAAGGACCAGGGGGGAGCTGTGGGGTCCAGAGGCTGGGAGAAACCCTGTCTGACACACCAGGGACCAAGGAAAAGTGTAATGATGTTAAATACAATTAATCCAGACATTTGTGATCAAGTGAACCTCTTCTATGTTGGGCTTGTCTGCATTCTTTGTATTATATTATGGATGTTCTATCTGAATAATTTTCATTTTCTTTCTGTAAATTTCTAATGTTTTTTATTTAAACTCTGTTTCTATTTCTTGGTAGTATCCCATTGGGAAGGAGACCCCAGACCACTTCAGAGCCAGAGCTCCACTTCCTTCTTCCAAGGACCCAGGGTTGGACATTTTTCTCCCAGACCTGACCACAGGTCTCCTGGGCTTGATCCCTGGGCGAGTGGGGTTCCTCTAGACCTCCAGGATCCCAGCTTCCTGGACCAGAGCCCAGACCAGGTACTAGAGCAGAGAGAGTCCCGACAGTCACAGGACCAAACCAATCAATCCCAGAGAGGCCTGAGACCGAGAGACGACAGGGGCAGGGGCTTAGTTCATCAGAACCGCTGGTCATTGGCTGCCAAGGACCCTGTTAGACCACACCCCAACACAAACACTCACAAACACGGTCATGCACACACCCTGGGCGGGGCGAGACCCTACACCTGCCCGTACTGCGGCAAGAGCTTCAGCTACCCGTCCCACCAACGCCGGCACCTACTGCGCCACACCGGGGTGCGGATGTACCCCTGCTTGGTGTGCGACAAGAGTTTCCTGACTCCGTCCGAGCTCACCGTCCACACCCGTGTGCACACAGGAGAGAGGCCGTTTGGGTGTACCCAGTGTGGGAAGCGTTTTGCCCGCAGTGGGAACCTTCGGGCCCACCAGAGAGACGTCCACCTGGGGAAGAGACCTTTCGTCTGCCAGGAGTGTGGCAAGAGGTTTGCCCACCGGGGCAATCTGAGAGTGCACCATCAGAGGGTACACCAGGGTCTGCCATACCACGAGGAAGACTTCGACCAAGACGGCAATGCTCTGCCCTCTACTGGGTAGACGTAAAGGGCAAGGGATTCACTAGGAGCTGATAAGAGAAAACATCTTAAAGTGGAGAAATTAGTTTTCTTATTTAGCATTTTTGTTTTGTGAGTTATGCCTGCCTGCATCTTTCTCTTTGCATTTCGAACTGCTGTCCAATAGCATTCATTTCTCCATTTCAAAACATTGTTGAGACAGGCAAGTATGAGTCAAAGGAAAGCAGCGCTACCTACAGGAAGGAAGAGATTTAGCAAGGGTGTCATTGAATCATTTTAAAGGCTGGCATATCGACTACAAAACGTTGTTTTTATACTGACAGGGACCGTGATGAGTTGTATTTACCCTTTAGTTACTGTACATGGTTGTGGATGTTAGCAAAATTGATAACTGTCCAAACTGATTGTGTGATAAGATGGCATAAGTTTTCCTCTTGTCTCAGTGTTGTTCATACTCCATGTGTACGGTTCGTAAGTCATTAACCAAAATAAAAAAAGGTGTATTCATGTTCAATCTCCCATTGGTGATAAGGTGTCCTGTTTCAGAATATGCTTTCTTTGGTCCAAAATGTCAGGAACTTAAAGGGAGAGTAAGAACATTTTCTCAGGGAACATGCACTACCATTGATAGCCACCAGAGCTCAGTCTTGCAGCTTTATTCAATAAATGTCTACCCTATACTGTACATTGGGCAGGTTGGAAGATATCTGCCACATCAGCATATTTTACTTGTACAAGCTCTTTTCATGCCAGTACAAAACTGTTGGCAGCGTTCTTGATTTTAAAAGATAAATACCTCTGTGCCCTGATGGCAGAACTGCATTGGCTGTTCATTAGTTTTTATCAAATGCCAAGTAATGTCTTTATCTCTCCTGTGTATGCCCTTTGTGTCTCAGAGAGCGGTTTGGTTTTTTCCAACCACTGGGTTCACCTGTCTCTAGGGTATTATGACCTTCCCATGTAATGAGAGCCATATCAGGCAGGCAGCTACACTGTTAGACAAACTCAATAAGGCACTTGCAGACCGAATGTAAAACAGAAGGTTGAATTTGTAAGTTTAAACAGAAAGTACAGAAAATGACATTATGGTAACAGCATCACACTGTTGGCGCCAAACTTCAGCTTATATACTATTGTCCCCAGTGCCGGCTCTAGCCTTTTGGAGGCCCTAAGCATAATGTCATTTGGGGCCCCCTCACCGCTATCAGTCAGGGGCTCTCTAGCAATCGGAGGCCCCCAAGCATTTGGGGGCCCTAAGCGACTGCTTATATTGCTTATGCTTGGAGCCGGCCCTGATTGTCCCACCTATTCTATGCTCCGGTCACCGATGGCCTTTGGATTTGATGGTTCTTAGTCCATGATTCAGTCATTAGTCATGGAGCTGTTCAGATCCAGCAAAACGCTCTTGCACCAGATGTCTAGATCTGAAGTGTCTAGACAGAAGTGAAGAAGAGTGAACTGAGAGCTTATATATATATATATATAGGAACTGAGTGTTTAAAAAAAAGTCCCAGAAATATTCTGTATGCACAAAAACATTTTATTCCCCAAGTGAAATCCATAGAATTGGGCATAATGAATTTAGTTCAAGTTGACTGGTGCCTGTATTTAAACTTAACTCATTAACATTAGACATTTTAGTTTTTGTGTTTCTATTTCTTTAATTTAGTTTGTGTCTCAGGGCAGATGCTCCTACAGTCTTCTGTATTGAATGGAAGTAGGACAGGGGAGATGTCGGCCCTGTAGTGATCCAGTTGACATGGTTTTGTGCTCACTGGTGAATCTCACCTACTGTGGTCTATTTGACAAATAAATATCTGTCAAGTAGATAAATAATAAGTCCACACTATGAGTTTGGTACTAGCCTAAGGTGTGGCTGGATTGTCTTAAAAGCACTGGAAATGTCCACAAACATCATTCTGAACTTTGCTTGTGATCTGATGACTGGATTGTAGTAGGGGCAGAGGGTTGAATGTGTGTGTACACTGAGCAAGCGTTAGGTCACCAGCTGGTGTGTGCGTTTCTCTGTGTGTGTATTGAGGGGCAGGATAATTTTGTCACCCGTGTTTGTGTTCGCAGGGACTGAAGGGAGTGTGGTCAGACAGATATACAGAACGATTTAGGGCTTAAAATGGCTTTGGTCTGTTTGCCTGCATGAGTGTGTGGTAGGGGGTGGATTTTAAAGGCTTTACTGTGCTTTCTCTTTTTATATTTTGGTCTGTTTAAACCCTTTTTAGCCCCTAAGAGTATAACCAGCTTTGACCCGTGGCACATGGAAACAAATGAACATTTACTCAGGCACATTCCATGGCTGTGTATGTTGGAAATTACAGTGCATCACCCAAATATTGTCAGCCATTTTTCTGACCTACTGTATGATATCGTTGATTGTAAATGTGGTTTTCAGTTCTTGTGGGTCTGCCTGAAACTGACAGATACCTGCACACATGAACCGGCCTGTGACATTTATGGTCTTGCTCTTTATCCACAGGAGGTCTAACTACCATGTCCTATTTTCTTCAATGTTGGTTCATATACTCTCTGCCACAGGCTGCTTGTCCAATTTTCCAGAAAACAATGCTGATGCTTTAGCCCCCACCTAAAATGACATACCATCACCATATACCACTCAATGGAGTACAATTACCCTCTGCTGAGATATGCCCGGCGTGGGCATGGGGGGTCTTGTGTTATTTGTGTGTGACCTTTGGGTTAGGTTAAGGTAAAGGAAAATAGGATTCTTTATGGGAAAAATTTTGCCTGCCACAAGGATAGTATAATGGATGTGTTTGTGTGTGTGTGTATTCATCCTGTGTGCGTGTATGTGACTGTTAACGCAGGGTTAAGGAGTTTAGTGTTGCCCGAGGCTGCTCATAATCTAATTTACCGTCTGGTCCCCAGGAGCCATATTTTCATTTAGGTTGTCATTACTGACTGTACTGAATCCTGACTTCAGGGGATTAAAGTGCTGTCTGGAGCTCAAGGCAGCCTGCTTATCCATCTACCAGACTGTGCTTAAACACTCATTTAATGTGCTAATGGTTTTAGTGGATGCAGGTTTAAAACTTTTATAATTGCGGTTTGTATCATAAGCCCTTTGTGTCTGCAGCTGAGATTCAGAACCATTGCCAAGTCGTTAACTATCACAGTACTATAATGTAGGTAGATCATTCTAGATCTAGAACCATTGTGCATTTTGCCACTATCTTCACACTAGTGTATTCCAACTATTGCAAAAACATGGAATTCTAGTGAATTCGCTTCCAATTCCATTTTGGAGTAGGTGATGTTGGGATGGAGTTGGAGTTCATAATTCCCTGTACTCCAGAGTTTCTGTGTATTCCGAGTGGGTTGCCAGGCAACTCCGTGGCTGTGCAGAGCAGAGTGTTCTGGAGTGGAGTGGGGGTTGGAGGGGTGGAGCAGCAGTTCACTAAGAACAGACTCGAAAGCATCAGGCTCTCTGATTGGACCGTTTGGTGCTCATGATAAAAGATAGTGTAAGACCATTGTCATGTGTAACCTTATGTGAGGAAGAGCAATTCAACCTCATTTATCAGTGTTTGGATTAATCAGAATCTGCAGTTTTAGTGGCAATACATAACAAATGTGAGACTAATTAATCATCAGTTATTCATGAAACAAGTTTACTCTTGAATCATACAGTATGATCAGTTGTATTTTTTTATGAAAGGGGAACTGTGTAGAATCCCGCCTCTAAACAATAACACGATTTGTCTTGTCATTTTCCTTTACCGAAGGAGACTGGTTTAGTACTAGCTAGTCCAGGGTGATTACGAGTATCAGTTAATTACAAGTCAATGCAAACTGAGAGACGGACCGGGAAAGTTGAAATGAGGAATAGGTCAGTCACTCTGATTAATGTCTACTGGTGATTTCTGCTTGTTTTAATGCTAGTAGTACAGTACACATCTTACGTATTGTCCCTTTAAATTCTTGTTGTGGTTTTAATGTTGGCAGCACTCTCTGGTCTGGTTCCAACAACATCAGTCTGCTCACTGACTTCCTCTCATCCTGCCCCCCATCGCAATCTTTCCTCTAGGGACAGTCTTCCCAGTAGTTTGTGACACTGTGGCTGTGTCCATAGTCTAAAATGGCTTCCTTACCTTCTACCTCTAATCTGTATTAACGTGAACCAACTGGACAGGTGGAAGTGAGTCCCCTCAGGCATCGCCCCACTATGTTGCTGTTGCGTATCTACAGGTAAAAGCAGAGTAGAGGAGGCCACATCCGACTTGACATGCTCGCTGTGCCTCAGGTTCAACCTAGTGGCTGAGTTCCAGCATTGCCAAGGCAACAGTCTCAGCCTGTGGCCTAGCCTTCACAACTGACTGGCATTGCCGCCGCGGGATACGGGCCCGAGGTCTGTCCCTCTCGTCTGAACACAGGCCACGGGGTCAGCGAGTGCAGCCTGTCAAGGACACACTGCACTGGAACGCCTGATGATGGAGCTGGTCTGTGGTGCACAAACTGATACTTCCTGTCTGCCCCTCACGTTCCCCCTTTTCCTCTGTCTTTAAGGCTGTAGTCCAATCTTTCTTTACCACTCCTTCCTCCACTGCTCTGTCTGTCTCACATCTCAATTCATAAATTATATAGCATAAATATAACATAAGTGTCTGTTACAGTTAATTATAGTGTGTATGCATGTACTGTATGTACAGTGCCTACAGAAAGTATTAAGACCCCTTCACTTCACATTTTGTTGTGTTATAGACTTAAAAAAATTATACGAATAATCAATCTACAAAGAATTCCCTATAATGACAAATTGAAAGCATGTTTTTATAAATGTATACCTATTAAAAAACTGATGATTCTAGCCAGATAATAACTGGGTATCTTGTTTTCGGCAGAAGGAGTGCTTGGCATTCAGCCCTAATAGTTTGATTTTGGTCTCATCAGACCAGAGAATCTTTTTGCTTATGCTTCCAAAGTCCTTCAGGCGGCATGTCAAATACCAAGTACTCAGGAGGGGCTTCCATCTCGCTACTCTACCATGAAGGCCTCATTGATGGAATACTGCAGAGATTGTCCTTCCGGCAGGTTCTCCCATACCTGCAGAGAAACTCTGAAGCTCTTTTAGAGTGGCCATTGGGGTTCTCGGCAGCATCCCAGATGTCTTCTTGACCAGTTACTTACTTTGGCCAGATGGCCAGCTCTAGGAAGAGTCTTGGTGGTTCCAGATTTCTTCCATTTCCCAATGATTGAGCCCACTGTGCTCCAGGGAACTTTCAATGCTTTTTGCATTTTTTTAAATAACCTTCCTCCTGATTTCAAGAGAGTTCCTTGGACTTTGTGACTTAGTGTTTGCTCTGACACGCATTCTGAAATGCGGGACATTATGTAGACAGGTGCAGCGGCCTTTCTAAATCGTGTCCAATCATTTGAATAATCAATTAATAATTACGTCTGTAAAGCAACAAAATCTGGAGATGGTGAAGGTATCTGAATATCTTCTGGAGGCACTGTATTTATGTACTGTGTGTGTGTGTGCGTGTGTGTGTGCGTGCGTGTGTGCGTGCGTGCGATGGTGTACTCCGAGCTCGGGGTAAATCCTCCAGTCAATGTGTTATGGTTTATTTCAGCTCTTTTTCATTCACCGCTTGTTGATCTGGTACAGTATAGCATCCCTTCTCTCTCTATCCCTCTGTAGCTCTCACTCCTCCATCCCCTACTATCTCTCCCCTCACCTCTTTTTGTCCCATCCATCTATCCCCGACTCCCTATTTTTAATTCTCGATCCCTTTCTCTCTCAAATCTATCACCTGCAGTCAGTGGTAATGCAGATTGTAGCTCGGCTCCGATTGGCCGAGCTGGGAGGAGTCTATTCTGATGTGTCACACACGTACCACAACAGCAGGATAGAACCTCCCTCCCCCTCCCTCACACACAGACACGCGCTCCCTCGTACACATACGCCAGAGCTGATACTGCAGTAAAAAAAACCCGAAGCCGGCAGGATTTCTCCCTGCCAGTAGCAGAAGAGAGAGACTCCATTGACCGCGGGAAAGAGGGACTGTCTTCATGGAGACTCAATGAAGCAATATCTGACCTGAGGCAGCGGACTGTGTGTTTGTGTGTGTGTGTGTGTGCGCGTGTGCGTGTGTGTGTGTGTGTGCGCATGCGTGTGTGTGTGAGATCCCCGCAGGGGCAGCACTGCAGATAGTGACTGATACTGGGATCGGTTGTGCACCTTACCTCTCATCGCTATCTTGGAGGAAAATCCATCGTGTTCAACCTCTGTGTGTGTGTGTGTGTGTGTGTGTGTGTGTGTGTGTGTGTGTGTGTGTGTGTGTGTGTGTGTGTGAGAGAGTGAGAGTGTGAGAGTGTCAGTGAACTGGCATGTTGGTGTGAGAGCAGAGCTTGTGTGTCATTCACTGCTCTGCCTGCGTATCCGTGTCGTCGGCCCTCTCCCAGAATGCCTTGCTCTGCGCCCCTGTGCTGAGGAGGCGTCGGGCAGTATGGGCGCTGCGCTGGCCAGGACCCCCTCCACGGATCTAAGCTGCCCCCCCGGGACGGGCACACACCGCAGCCCTGCTGATGGGCGAAGACACTGACACCACCCGAGCACTCAACCACGGCTTCCTCCGAGACCACAACTATGTGACTGAAGGTAGGACGGGGGAGATCTGGGGCTTTGTGTATCTTGTTGTGTTTAGGAAGCATAATATTTCATTGGAGGACTTATGGGACTGGAGCACCTGCCTTTCCTTTGATCTCCTTTCTTTACTACTAATCTCTTACATACTGTATACTACTCCTCTATTCTCTCCTCTGACTCTCTTCTGTCTCTCACCTATCATCCCTATCTCCTCTCCTCCCTCACTCTTGTCATTCCTCTCTCCTCCTATTCTCCACTCTCCACTCCTCCCTCACTCCTGTCATTCCTCTCTCCTCCTCCTCGCTTCTCCTCTGTCTCTCCTCTCATTCCTCTCTCCTCCTCTCCTATCCTCTGTCACTCCTCTCATTCCTCTCTCCTACTTCTCTCCTCTTCTCTATCTCTCCTCTCATTCCACTCTCCTCCTCCTCTCCTATCCTCTGTCTCTCCTGTCATTCCTCTCCTCCTCTCCTATCCTGTCTCTCCTGTCATCCCTCTCTCCTTCCTCTACCCTCTCTTCCTTCTGCACTCTCCTTCACACCTCTTAGCTTTCTAGATCTCTTGTCCAGTACACTCTCTCTTTTTCTCTCTATCCCTCTTCTGCTCTGTCTTTCTCTCTTCCTCTTTCTCTCTGTAGAACCAAATGTACTGATTCTATACCTATCTCTAAGGTTGTAAAAACATGCTATACTGTACAAGACACTTTTTCACTGTCAGAGCACTGAGGCTGAATGTGTTTATGTGTGTGTGTGTTCTCAGTTGCATTTCCAGTTGTGGGCTAATATACTGGCACCCTAAAATAAGTTGATATTGAACAAATGCTCCTCACACACCTTCTTATTTCGTTTCCAACATTATAGAACCAATTTATTTTGTAAAATCACATTTATAACTTTATTTAGAAAATTGATTATTGTCACATTGGATTATAGTCAAAACATTTTTTCGGAGGGTGTTCTTCTCTCCATTTGGTTGTTGGTAAACTTTGGAAGACAAATTACTACTGAAGGAGGCACCGTAAGTCTGATTGAACTTCTCTATAAATGACAATTTTTCACTCTCTGACAATGCTGATCAGTAATTTGTTTACTGATGACCAGAGAATTCAGTAAAAGGAATTGCTATCAAACACACAGGGGTTAATTATGTTTTTGGGTTGCTTTTCCTCCTCTGGTGGTAGTACTGCCAGAAATACTACTACTACCACTACAACTAGGAGGACGAGGAGGTAAATGTGGAGAAGCAGGAGTGCGCGGGCAGCACGGTGTCATCACACCGTTTGTGGCTTGGTAGGACCCAGTCACATGAGGCTAGAGTTCAGTACCAGCCTCTGGACTAGTAGCTTGCTAGTGCTTCACTACTACCGAAATGCAGCATCCACTTGGGTGATGCGATATCAGTCATGACGTGCCAGAAAACACACCACACTTTAACAGTGAATCAGGAATAGCCTTATAACTTTGACCTCCATACTCTCTGTAGCTGTCTGTACACAGGCTTCCTTCCATCCTCAATCTCCAGGCTGTTGGCACAGTCAGTTGAAAACATTGCCTTGATGGCTACAAGGAGTGTTTGTCTGCAGTTATCTTGACAAGTCATTTCCGAGCGCCATCATCATTTTGTCTATTCCATTACTTTTCCTTTCTAAATTGTCATTTTAAACAAAATTTTAAAAAAATGCTTCTGCAATGTTGAAAATCTAGTAAATTGTGTAAGTTTCAGTTTCAACTTCAGTAAATTTCATTAAGTAATTATTAAGGAAATGTGCAAAAGCGCCAATATATTTGGCCACAGCTGCACATTTACTAGTGACTCACAGATTATTTTGTTAGGGAGCCCTCTGTCTATTGTTCAGACTGTGGCCAGGTGGGTAGCTGAGTGTGAACTGACGCGCGTCAGAACAGAGGAGGAAGTGATCCGTTTCATCTTGGTTTTAGAGTTCATGGCTAATCTCTCGACCTTTTAATCTACTGTTGATCTGTCAGGAACACTGGTCTGCTTTCACACAGTAGCGTTCCAAAGCACGTTTTTTGAGACGCAGGGAATTTCAGTCCAGAATGTTAAGGAGCTGTGATCCCACAATGACCCTCTGTAGATAATCCCATTACATTCCGGTGTCCTTTCTGTTGTTTATATCATTTCGCTGACACAGGACAGTCTGTGTATAAATGAACCATCTGCAAACAGGTCTGCGTGTGTGAAATGCTTTTGTGCTGGACTGAACAGTGTAGCATGTCTTTAACTAAGGCGTGATCTGTTGCATGCACGGCTGTCCGTCCATCACCATGGAAACAGACCAGGAAGATAAACCCAAGTGTGTTTGGAGTGGCCTTGGGTGATTGAAAGTCAAGCCCCGCCCTCTAATAATAGCCCTGTTAATTATTCCTTCAGACCACGGACAGAGTCACTGATTATTCACAGAGAATCGCAGATGAGCAGAAATACAGGCTGAGGGATGAACCACCTACGTAACTCCTGTCCTGACAAAGAGGTGTGATGTATAAGCAGAGACATTAACCTAGTCCAAAAGCACACAGTGTTATGGTGGTGATTTGTCTGAAGATCTTCAGGAGAAACACGGGCATGAACAGATCCCATTCAGCGTTGAGATGTTGTAGGTACCCATGTACGTTACGCTTCAGCCTCATCCCCAACGTCATCCAACCCCCACCTCCTCATCCAGCCCCGCCCCCCTACCTATTCAACGCCTCCCCTCCCCCGTCTTCTCTCGTCCTCTTTCTCTATTCTTCTCGTCATGTTACTCGTTACATTAGCTGGTGATGAAGTGTTCTTCGTCCCTTGTCCCGTGTGCATGTGTGTGCGTGTGCGTGTGCGCGTGTGTGTGTGTGTGTGTGTGTGTGTGTGTGTGTGTGTGTATGTGTATGTGTGTGGGCTGGGTTTTCACAATATAAATAGGGACAGAAATGTCTTTAAACCAGAAAAAAAGGATTCTGTCCCCATTTTCAAATAGGGATTTGTTTTTGGCTTAAGCATTAGGTTTAGGATAACACACCTGGGGTAAAGGTCAGAATTAGGATGTATGTTGTCGTGTTGTGTGGTAAGTGTTTCCATTTGTGTGTCTGCTAATGTGTATACATATTTTTGTGTCTGTTTCTCAATCAGAGTGTCTACGAATGTGCGTTTGTGCGTGCGTGTGTGTGCATACGTTCGTGTCTCTACACACAACATTGTATCTGTCAATATAGAAGCCTTTCCAGTCTCCAGGGGTCACTTACCCTAGTCTCAGAGGGGCGGACATTTAGCCCGCTCACACTTTCCCTCCTTTTCTCCTTTCCTCTTACCCCTCTGCCCTATGTATCCTACCCCTGAGGTGGTATCCTACCCCTGAATTTTAATGATAATGTTTGAATCATTCACTACATTGTTAACAATGTCACCATTGCTATCTCATAACAATGTCACCCTTCCTACTTCTTTAGTAACAGGACAGATGAAGGGGCCATTGTAGACATTTGAAATGCACCACAAGTCAACTCCCCACCCACCCCCTCCCTTCCTCCCTCCCTCCCTCCCTCCCTCCCTCCACTGCCTGGTTGTAATGCAGTGTAACTGAGACCCTGCTGCCCCCCTCTTGCAGGGCTGCTCGTGGCTTTAGCCTGAAGAGCACCGCCCGCCTGGCCCCGCCTCCTCCCCTCTCCCGGACTCCTCCCCCAGGATGTTGAACCCCATCCAGGTCCTGTGCTCCGACATCACTTCCCTCTCTCTGGAGCCTGAGCCGTTTGCCTCTTACACTGAAGGTGTGTTTACACTGTCTACAGTACCACTTACTGACCAGTTAATCACCTACCGAGCTCAGTCTGGACCCAGAACATTGTGTGGGTGTGTGTGTGTGTGTGTTTGTGTTTGTTGCAGATGGATATACTCTAAATGTCTGTCTGTGTGTCTTTTTGAGTGTGTTATGTCCCAGTGATTTTCTGTGTAATTGTTTGGACAGTGTGTGTGTGTGTGTGTGTGTGTGTGTGTGTGTGTGTGTGTGTGTGTGTGTGTGTGTGTGTGTGTGTGTGTGTGTGTTTGTGTTTGTGTGTGTGTGTGTGTGTGTGTGTGTGCGTGCATATTTGCGGGCATCCGCATGTGTCTATAAGTAGTGTATGTATCTGTGTGTCTGTGTGTGTTTGTAAGAGGCACCATTGATTTCCTGAAATAGAGTATGACCAGACGATCTCCAGTCTCACAGCAGACGTGTCCTAGTTTTCCTGGTTAAGTCTGAGAAACACACTCATTAACACTGTGCTGTAGCAGAGGACAATAACAAAGGACAGATGACACACACATTTTCATCCAAAAGCCCCCTACAGCACCAACAAGGAAAGTTCATAAGAGAACAACACTGTTGGTATAAAATGAAATATATCAGTTTATATTTTCTAGAAAATAAGACATTTATAAGACAAGTATTTTTATCAAACCTGTGTTCTAAACCCTTTTGTCCGGTGTGGTGTAGATATAGATACAGCTCTGGAAAAAATTACGAGACCACTGCACCTTTTTCTTTCCTTTCCAAAAAAGTTGAAAAGGAATGTCTTGAGTGAGGAACAGAAGCTTTCAATTTGCAGTGGTCTCTTAATTTTAACCCTTCTGTCCCTCACGCAAAACCTTCCTTTCCAACTTTTTTGGAAAGGAAAGAAAAAGGTGTAGTGGTCTCTTAATTTTTTCCAGTGCTGTATATCAGATCAGCTGCAAATTCTGTCCTTTGGGGCAACTACTAGCTTTTCTCCATAATATCCATTTTGTACCTAGTTGCTGCTGTATGTTGTGGGTTTGGCATAATACGAGCACCCTACTGTGTCTGTCACATCACTCTTCTGCTCTGCTCTCTCAAATGCAATTCACACAAACATACCCCATTCACTAATACACGCACGCACACACGCACGCACACACACACACACACACACACACACACACACAAAGGCACACACTGCCACTACTAACATGGGGAAGGGATCAATTTAACATTTCCATTAAGCATCTCACTCCCTCTCTCCCTCCCTTCCTCTGTCCCTCCCTCTCTCCTTCCCTCCCTTCCTCTGTCCCTCCCTCTCTCCTTCCCTCCCTCCCTCCCTCTCTCCTTCCCTCTCTCCCTCCCTCCTTCGCTCCCTCCCTCCCTCTCTCCCTGTTCTTCTATGTATTTATCTTGGCAGTTATTTGAATGTGTGTACAAACATGAACACACATACAGACACATACACAAAAAGACATGTACGCCACACACACATACACAGACACACACACATCACAGTCACTCACACAAACACACGACCACACACCCCGGCCTCCTGCTGGGTGCCAGTTTATCCATGCTGGTAAGCTGCTGATATTGGCAGTAATGTTTACCCAGACCAGAGATGGCTGTAATTGGAACAGTATGACTCCCCCATCCTCCCCTCATCCTCCCCTCATCCTCCCCCAACCCCCCTCCTCAAACCATCCCCCTGACTACCTGCCCTCCTTATCAGCCCACAAGCAGTTCAGCCTCTTATTGTGTCTCCACTGAGTGTGTGTTATGTATTGAAGCGTGTATCTATCCACAGCGTGTATGTGTGTGTTGTGTTGTTCTGAGTATGTAGAGTGTGTGTGTGTCATGAGTTGTTGTATGTACAGTGTGTATGTGTGTTATGTGTTGGGGTGTGTATCCACAGTGTGTATATGCGTGTTGTTGTGAGTATGTACAGTGTGTATGTGTGTTATGTGTTGGTGTGTGTATCTACAGTGTGTATGTTTGTTTTGTGTGTGTAAAGTCTCTTCTGACTGATTCTGGCAGTTGAGTTAATTGTGTGAAGACACTATATGAGCTTGTCTGTTTAAGATCCAAGTTTCAGGTGTTTTTGTTAGTTTCTCTTCTCCTATTTATTACTTGGCCGCAATAATTATTAGTTGATACCACCATGACTGTCTCGGCCAGACCAGTTTAATGTTTATCAGTGTCGGTCCAGTCAGACCAGTCCATCTCTGGACATTGTGTTCTGACGGTAATGTAGACCAGGTCTGACGTATCTAAGATACATCCTCTCTGATTTCCACGACGCCTCTCAGCTGCTATATATGGACTGCATGAGCTGCATGGGGAGACTGTCTCACTGACATGCGGGGCTGCTACAGTACATGATGCATATGGCTGGTCGTGTGAGCCTCAGTAGTGAGTCAATAGTGGGAGAGAGACACTGTGTTTCTGCGCTCCCGCTACCTTTAGCCAAACTCTAACGTGTGCCCTCAGAGATACCGTACTTGCCATATCATGTATGTGTCTATGTGTGTTTCTGCAGGGTGTTTGTGTTTAATTCATATGTGTGTGTGTGTACCGTGAAGTTACTGTTCAGTGCGTTGCTCCAGGTTTAATCTGGGCTGTCTGCGGGCGACACGAGGCGGGCCTGTTATGTCTTACAGATTGATGAGTCCTGGTTCTGCTGCTGCCTCACCGAGCAGATTGCAGCTGGTTCACTTCCACCTGTTGCCATGGCAACCCCGTACGAGCAATACCCCCCCCCCACCTCCAGTCCCCATTTCCCCTGCACACACACACACACACACGTTGCCTAATATACAGCGGAGAAGAGTGGTGAGAGAGCGAGGGAGACCTGAGAGGCACGTATCAGGGGCCCAGCATGCTCTGCTCAGAGACAACTCATCCAGCCTCACAAAACATTCAACACTGTGACACTAGAACACAGTCTGTTGACATCAAGTCATTTGATTTTTTCCGCCAAAAGAGCAGGAACGCAAATTCCATCCCAAAAAAATACAAACGTTATTATCCAGTGTGGTGCAGTTGGTAGATCATGGCACATGTAAGGCCAGGGCTGTGGGTCATGGCACATGTAAGGCCAGGGCTGTGGGTCATGGCACATGTAAGGCCAGGGCTGTTTGTCATGGCACGTGTAAGGCCAGGGCTGTGGGTAATGGCACGTGTAAGGCCAGGGCTGTGGATTTGATTCAAACAGGGAACCAGTCCAAAAACATAAGTTCTCATTAATGTAACTCGCTCCGGATAAAGGCTTTGGCAAAATTACTTAAATGTAAATATTAATTTATTATGAATGTTGTATAGATGAGACGGAATCACTGGTTGCTCTCTAAGTTACAGAGAGCTGGTTGTCCCATCCCCCAAAATACCAGGAATAAAACAAGGAAGGAGATATAAAGAAAGGGATATGCTAATTTGGTGTTAATGTAGATCATATCTAACACACTCCATTAATCTGATCAAAATAGGAGAATTTGAAATCTGTTTAGCAGTAACTAACAACACTCTCACCAGTTTTGCTCTGTGCTAACTCTGTCCTCCGTACAGGGTCCCCATACATTTATGAGGACAGCTTCTCCCACCGAAGGTGAAATAAAATATATCCATGTCCAGGGTCATACAATGCTTTATGGTGACCTAGACTCCAGAACTGGACCCTTTCTGCAAAACAGGGGTCCCAAACGCATATCTGGAGACAGGAGTATCCTCCATAAGGTCCCTGAGACCGTATGACAAAAACAACCAACAGAAGTGTTTCACATCTCCTTCGCACACTGGGTCCATACATAGTCAATGGTACATAGTCAATGGTATATAGTTAGTGGTACATAGTCAATGGTATGTAGTCAGTGGTACATAGTCAATGGTACATAGTCAATGGTACGTAGTCAATGGTATGTAGTCAGTGGTACATAGTCAATGGTATGTAGTCAGTGGTACATAGTCGATGGTACATAGTCAATGGTATGTAGTCAGTGGTACATAGTCGATGGTACATAGTCAATGGTATGTAGTCAGTGGTACATAGTCAATCGTACATAGTCAATGGTACGTAGTCAATGGTACGTAGTCAGTGGTATGTAGTCAGTGGTACATAGTCAATGGTACATAGTCAATGGTATGTAGTCAGTGGTACATAGTCAATGGTACATAGTCAATGGTATGTAGTCAGTGGTACATAGTCAATGGTACATAGTCAATGGTATGTAGTCAGTGGTACATAGTCAGTGGTATGTAGTCAGTGGTAGTATCCAATGGTTGGTCCGCTTACAGCTCATTTTTGGCAATTGTACTGTACTTCATCACAACATCAATCTAGATTCTCCTTGATCATTAACTTCCAGCCAAACCATACTCCTGTCAGATCAAAGGAGAACAATGTAGAAACATTTCAACAAATGATTGGCAAACAAATCTTATCACTTTCAGACAATTTTCTGGACAAAACATTTCTCTGCAATATTGAAGATGTACACCTGGCAGTAGAAAGACAATGTAAATTTGACACTTCTACTTTCACAATATCAAATCCAAAAATGTCAAATTAATAACATTGACAAATGGTTTGATTGAGAATGCACAAGCCTAAAAAAAATGAAAAATGAAAAACACTAAACAAACATCACAAAAAGTTAGCTATCCAATCAATTGCTTATCCAGTGAAGAGCAAAACAAAAGGTAGACTCAGTTATTAAAGACTCAATGGATTCTCCAACCACATTTATTGAATTACAGGACACAGTACAAGACCTAACTCCTCTAAATGAAATGGTACACTTTAGATACCACACATTCCTCAACTCTTCAAGATCATCTTCAGCTCTGGCGTCCTTCTCAACTTTTGGAACCAAGGTCTGGGCACCCCGAAACTAAAATCAAGACCACTCTGACCCAAAAAATAGAAGGGAAATCTGCTTGAACAGCAACCTCTGAAAAGTCCACCGCAGTGTTATCAGCACTACACACTACAATGTTTTCTCTGCGAAAACAACAAGCCTCAATTGGCATCGTAACAAAATAGTGCACACACCATGCACAACCTGATTCATGAACACACAAAACCAATCAAAGACGAAGTCTTCTCATGCTTTGCTTTTGACTCAATTTGGCCTGAGGACTTGCTGTACAAAAAGGTGTTGGATTCATGTTTATATTTATAAAGTAAATTGGGGGGAGCGACACACATGCAGCTTAAGCTCTACTTTTTATTTAAATGAAATGGCAAGGTCACTAGAAAACCTGTAGTGCCTGGCTCCTTCCTGCAGTGTCTGGCTCCTCCTTGCAGTGCCTGGCCCCTCCCTGCAGTGCCTAGCCCCTCCCTGCAGTGCCCGGCCCCTCCTTGCAGTAGCTGGCCCTTTCCTTCTAGACTCAGAAATCAAATGTCTACAGTTTACACATGATCTGGTGCTTCTATCTTCAACCAGGGAGGGCTTATAGCAGTACCAAGAACCTTTGCACAATCTGTTAGACTTTGGCCCTAAGCAGCCAGGGGAACTGCCCCTCCCTACCTTCAGGCTATGGTAAACCCTACATCATCCCTAGCCAAGCTCTTCACTCTGCCCCCTCTGGTCTCTGGCCACCCACCCATATGGGAGAGCAAATCCCTCTCATCCAGGAAACACAGTGGTGGAACCAGCTTCACCATGAAACTAGGACAGCACAATCCCTGCCCAGGGTTTTCCAAAACCAAACAGTTGTAAGAGTATCTAATGTAACTAAAATAAGTCCATCCCACTATTACAATTGGTATTGTTGAATTTAACATGTAACTTTGCTGATACCTCATTGAGTAAAGCTTCCTTATTATAACTGTCCTGCTTGAACCTGAAGAGGAGCTTCAAATCCCTCAGTCAGTGGGTCCGAGGGACCTGTTCCCCGACACAGCCTCCATGGATCCCCAGGACCCAATACAGAGAAGGAGGGGTGGTAAAAGAGGAAAAGACCCCAGCTCCTCGCCCCTCTCTCCCCCATTATCCCCTCCTTATGACCGGGTCCCTGCTGCAGTAAGAGGCTGGATATTCCCTTTTCCAGCTATACACGGATTTATATACAGCAACGCTGGTTGATTAGGGTTAACAACATATAAGCAGACATTTTAATATATGTAAATGCTACCGTTTTTTTAGAGCCAGCAGTTACGTGAGACAGAATCGATTCAAACGGAGTTCCCAGTAGGCTGTCCATTGACGGAGACAACCACTGTAATATAATGCATTGGACAGTAAGGTCCCTTGCTGCGAACAGTCCTTTTCTCTCACTCATCCTGCCTGTAGGCTCTTTGACAGACATTGGGGGAGATGACGACTGCAGGGCAAGGAGAGTTCACATAGCAACTTTCAGTACTACTCACTCACCATATTAATTCCCTACCGTTCAATGTTTGTTAAATAATATGCGCTTTATTGGAAAGGGAAAATGGTGAAAGAGGAAGAGTGGTATGTCCATTTAAACTCACTCTGCAGAGGTGAATGTGGACTGGAGACCATCCTGAGACACCTGTACTGTTGGATGTTCACACTGTATATGTGTCTGTGAGCGGACGAGGAGTTAAGTGTAAATCCCGTTGTAAGTTAACCTGGAGCGTTGTTGTGTGATACAGCATAGAGCAGACGGTGCCAACCAATAATGAACTGCTCATTTAAGGGTATGTAGATCTGTGTTCTACATGCTAATAGATATTCATTTCTTCATTTTCTCTCCCGTCCATTGCTCTTCCATCTCTCTCTACCTCTCTCGATTTCTTCCTCAATCTATCTGTTCTGCAGCGGACATTATCTCCACTGTAGAGTTCAACCACACTGGAGAGCTCCTGGCAACCGGAGATAAGGGGGGGCGAGTGGTCATCTTTCAGAGGGAACCTGAGGTAGGCACACATGCACACACACACAAAAACACAAACAGGCACGCACGCACGCACACACACACACAGACACACAGAGACAAACACTTTTTTGTATGGTGTGCCAATACACAGCCCCTTATTGTCTTCAGAAAATTCTCTTTTTGAAGTTTTATTTTTAACTTCTCTTTTAAAATTCTATATTTTTCTACATGTCAGAGAGAAGAGGGGAACCACCATTTCCCTAGTTCTGTAGATTGCTATACTTATTTATTGGGTTTGTCATTCTATATTTTTTCATGGGTGGTTATTTAATTATATTGTATAAGTAATTATACAATAATCAAAATATATAATATATATTATAAATATATAATTATAATAGACATACATTGAGAAATACATTTTCTCAAGTGGGGAAAAAGTGACACCCAGGTGTGTGAAACTATGGGACTGGATTGACTCCTGAACTCTGGAACTGAGAACATTCTGTGTTTGATCTAACTATCCCCCCCCCCCCCGTCTGACAGCAGTGTAAGACAGAACCAGCTCACTTCTCTCTCTTTCTTTCCCCCTCTCCCTCTTTGTCTCTACGTTCTTCTGTCTCTTTCCCCCTCTCCCTCTGTGTTCTTCTGTCTCTTTCCCCCTCTCCATCTGTGTTCCTTTGTCTCTTTCCTCCTCTCCCTCTCTGTCTGCAGTGTAAGACAGAGCCGTTCTCCCAGGGAGAGTATAATGTCTACAGCACGTTCCAGAGCCATGAGCCAGAGTTTGACTACCTTAAGAGCCTGGAGATTGAGGAGAAGATCAACAAAATACGATGGCTGCCTCAGCAGAACGCCGCCCACTTCCTTCTTTCCACCAATGGTACGCGACTGCATCAGTTTCGGTCCAACGTCAGACTACCCCTTCACCCCTTTAACTACTCACAGAGGGAATGGCTTTAAATATTTAGTGGGTTTATTCAGTTGATTAGATGAAACCGTTTGAGGAACATGATTGGTGTGTTTATTGTGCTGTTTTTCTTCCAGATGATTGGTTGATTACACTGTCTGTAACTTAGCTAAGGCTATTGAAGTTACATGATTGGTTCATTGTGCTGTCTGTCAATCAGATAAGACCATTAAGCTGTGGAAGGTGAGTGAGCGGGACAAGAGGCCTGAAGGCTACAACCTGAAGGATGAGGAGGGCAGGATGAAGGACCTCTCCACTGTCACGTCACTACAGGTACACACTCATCTCTCAGGCATCCATCTCTTCCCCTTTCTCGTCTTTCTGTACTATGTACTGTATCCATATGTTCTGTGTATGTTACATGATCCCACCTCCTACAGTATAAGTAGGTCAGTGGTGCAGATGAGTGGGCATTTATTAAAATGGGTCATTGGACATAATACACATGTGTGTAGTAATGTGAGTGTGTATGTGTGTGTACACGTGTGTGTAGTAATGTGAGAGTGTGTATGTGTGTGCTTGCTGACAGTGAACACAGCTAGCTAGCTACTATGGCCACAGTATTTATATTCTTTGTTACATTCTCATATCACACTCTCCATGCCCTGAATCACAAGACCAAATAATTTTAACCATGCCACATGACATGACCAATGGATACGCAACAAAGCAGTTAATCAGAAGTCCAGCTTCACTCTCCTCAATGATAACGTGACATTCCTAGTGGTTGTGAGTATGTCTGTGATTTTCCTGTGCTCCCTGTATAGACACAACCATTTTGAAAGTTCCCTTTTGGACATGATGGAATAAACCAATGCATTATTTATCATTTTTCTATGCATGTGATCTCACAATTTCATGTGTATTTGCCACATTGTTTTTCGCTGTGTGGTTTGTACTAGACTATACCCTCTGTGTTGTGTTTTCTGACATTGCTCTTGTTGTGTTTTCAAACTGTTCCCTGTTGTGTATTCTAACTGTTCCCTGTTGTGTATTCTAACTGTTCTCTGTTGTGTATTCTAACTGTTCTCTGTTGTGTATTCAAACTGTTCCCTGTTGTGTATTCTAACTGTTCCTTGTTATGTATTCTAACTGTTCTCTGTTGTGTATTCAAACTGTTCCCTGTGTGTATTCTAACTGTTCCCTGTGTGTATTCTAACTGTTCCCTGTGTGTCTAGGTGCCGGTGTTGAAGCCCATGGACCTGATGGTGGAGGTAAGTCCTCGACGTGTGTTTGCCAACGCCCACACCTACCACGTCAACTCGATCTCCGTGAACTCCGATCACGAGACCTACATGTCAGCTGATGACCTAAGAATCAACCTCTGGCACCTGGGAATCACTGACCGCAGCTTCAGTATCCTTCAACATACGCGCACACGTGCGCACACACACACACACACACACACACGCACACACACGTAGAGAGACACACAGACACTCAGACATTCAGACATACACGCACAAACACACATGAACCCGCTCACATAGACTCCAACCTAAAACCCACTTAGATGTGAAGGAGGGGAATCTTTCCTGAGGAGGGAGAAATGCAGCCTAATCAATTTTTTAAATCTTCTATAAATATTAAACTCCTATTCTGGGTTTTTATGTAGCTCCAAAGAACACACAGACACACATAGACTACCCTGATTCAAACAGAGTTAGTGTTGTTGAATGGTAACCTGAATATTATCCTCCCACTACCCTGTTGAGGTGTGTCCACTGCTGTATGTATAACAGAAGGCATGGATGTTAGCGTGTGTTGGCGTATGTGTGCTCTGTTTGGAAAACACCATCAAATGTGTGGGATGTTGTTGTTACACTGCCATCATAACTAGGCGTATACAGTGTCAAATTGCCCATGATTCCTGAGCCCCTTCGCCCCAGATATTGTAGACATAAAGCCAGTTAACATGGAGGACCTGACGGAGGTGATCACAGCAGCAGAGTTCCATCCTCACCACTGTAACCTGTTTGTGTACAGCAGCAGTAAGGGCACACTACGGCTCTGTGACATGAGAGAGTCAGCGCTGTGTGACAAACACTCCAAATGTGAGCATACACACACACACGCACTCACACACACACACACACACACACACACACACACACGCACACTGCCCCCAGCTCTACACACATATGAACACCGCCCTGACATTAAGCACCGTCTCATGTCCACATGTAGTGTTTGAGGAGCCGGAAGACCCCAGTAACCGCTCCTTCTTCTCTGAGATCATCTCGTCTGTGTCAGACGTCAAGTTCAGCCACAGCGGACGCTATCTGCTGACCAGAGACTACCTTACCGCCAAGGTGTGGGACCTGAACATGGAGAATAAGCCCCTGGAGATATACCAGGTGAGGAACATTGCTATGTACAGTACCAGTCAAAGGTCTGGACACACTTAACCATTCAAGTGAATGGGTGTGTCCAAACTTGGAACTGTATATGGTCACAACTACCAAACCAGACTGGAACTGTATGTGGTCTGCACAGAGTTAATGTTACTATCAATTATTACTTAATAATTAGGAAGACTTGCCTCTCAAAACGTTCATCGTCGTTGGACTTATCAACATTTTACTGTGTTACAACTGAGAGAAAAATGGATTTAATTAGGGTGTTTTGCCACTGATCAACACAAAAAAATTCTAATATGAAAAATAAAATAATGTAAATTGTTCTAAATTAATAACAAATATAAAAGTGAACATAACTGATTACATAAGTATTCACCCCATTTGCTTGACACACCTGAATGTATTGTGGTGCAACCGATTGTCTATAGAAGTCAGGTAATTAGCTGAATGGAATCAACCTATATGCAACCAAGATGTTTCACATGATTTCAGGTTAAATACATCAGTCTCTGGGAGGCCCTGCAGATGGTTAGCACAATTCCTAACAAAAACTACATCATAAACACGAAGGAACATTCAGAGAAAATCTGGAATAAGGTTCTTCAAAAGCTTCAATTAGGGGAAGGATATAAAATAATTCCCCCTGGAGCACAGCGATGTCCATTAATACGAAATGGAGAGAATATGGTACAACTGTGAGTCTGTGAACAGGCCGCCCTTGAAGACTTTGTATCCAAGTGAGAAGGGCACCAGTCAGGGAGACAACCCTTAAAGTTGTACAGTCTTCCAATTGGCCTTTATGGGAGATAGCAAAAAGAAAACAACTCAGATCAAATCTCGACTAGAGTTTGCCGGAAGACGTGGGAGACTCTAGCAACTTTAAAACTAAAAGGTTGATGTTGTGGAGTTGCCTGATCAAAGCCTGGATGCCAATACAACTGAGAATATTTCCCCAAACATCCCCATCTGACTTGTAGGCTGTGTGGTGATATTAAAATCAACATTATAGTAGGCTGTGTGGTGATATTAAAATCAGCATTATAGTAGGCTGTGTGGTGATATTAAAATCAACAGTATAGTAGGCTGTGTGGTGATATTAAAATCAATATTATAGTCGGCTGTAAGGTGATATTATTATCAACATTATGGTAGGTTATAGTAGGCTGTAAGGTGATATTAATATCAACATTATCGTAGGCTGTAAGGTGATATTAATATCAACATTATAATCGGCTGTAAGGTGATATTAATATCAACATTATCGTAGGCTGTAAGGTGATTTTAATATCAACATTATAGTAGGCTGTAAGGTGATATTAATATCAACATTATCGTAGGCTGTAAGGTGATATTAATATCAACATTATCATAGGCTGTAAGGTGATATTAATATCAACATTATAGTAGGCTGTAAGGTGATATTAATATCAACATTATAGTAGGCTGTGTGGTGATATTAATATCAACATTATAGTAGGCTGTGTGGTGATATTAATATCAACATTATAGTAGGCTGTAAGGTAATATTAATATCAACATTATAGTAGGCTGTAAGGTGATATTAATATCAACGGGGGCCACTGCTATGCTTTGCAGCCAGTAGTGGGTGGTTGAGATGTGCTGGAGCTATTTATAGGCTGAGCTCCACTCATACAGTGGGGGATACCTTGCTAAGCCCTACCCAGATCTGCAATGCAGCAAGGAGACAGACAGATAGGGGGGTGGTAAGAGGGGGGGAGGGGAAACCAATGTGTTTTGATTTACAACCATACCATGACCATAAATTGATTGCCAATAGTTTGACTATGCATAGAATGCATTAGCTTTAGTATGAATGAAGATATAAACTAAATGTTCATTTCAGTGCCTTGCATCCCCATTGCAGACATAATGCTGACACATGCAGGTTCAATAAATCACCAGGGACGTGTGTGTTCTAAATGGATTACAATGTGGTTCAGCAGTTCTAAAATAAATGAATTTCATTCCCTCAAATGTCAGAGCCGTGTCTGTGTTAAGGTGCAGTGTATTCTGTTTAGAACAGGGTCCTGTCTGTGTTCTTTTTACACCAAGGTCATGTCTGTTTTAGAATGCTGTGTATTTTGTTCAGAACAGGGTCCTTTCTAATGTTGTGTGTTGTGTATTCTGTTCAGAAGAGGGTCCAGTCTATTTTGGTGTATTATGTATTCTGTTTAGAACAGGGTCCTGTTTGTTTGGTGTGTTATGTATTCTGTTTAGAACAAGGTCCTGTCTGTGTTAGAATGCTGTGCATTCTGTTTAGAGCAGGGCCGTGTTTATTTCAGAATGCTGTGTATTCGGTTTAGAACAGGGTCCTGTGTGATGGTATTCTGTGTATTCTGTTTAGA
>JACXGI010000079.1:50097-73677 GCA_016801175.1 Esox masquinongy | reverse complement strand
GAGTGTGCTTGGAACGGCTCAGACAGGTAAACCAAGTGTGTATATATGTATGTGTGTATGTATTTGTGTGTGTGTGTGTGTGTTTGTGTGGGTGTGTGTGAGAGTATATTAACATGGTTCTCATAATCCCCTGTTAGCTAGTCACTTCTATTATTATTCAGAGTGCACCAGGGCAGAGTCTGTCTCCTCTTAACTCCTGTCACTGTGCTCCGTCCATCCCCATACGTAGTGTGATCATGACGGGGGCATACAACAACTTCTTCCGAATGTTTGACCGGAACACCAAGCGTGACGTGACCCTGGAGGCCTCCAGAGAGAGCAGCAAACCCCGTGCCGTGCTAAAGCCTCGCCGGGTCTGCCAGGGCGGGAAGCGCCGCAAGGATGACATCAGTGTGGACAGTCTAGACTTCACCAAGAAGATTTTACACACAGCCTGGCACCCCGCGGAGAACATCATCGCCATCGCAGCCACCAATAATCTGTACATCTTCCAGGACAAACTCAACCAGGAGATGCACGGCTGAGAGAGAAACACAGAAACAAACACGGACATTCATTACTCACACATGCAGATGCGCATGATTTACACGGAAAAGAAATGTAACGCCCAATATATGTTCTTGATCTCGCACACACTCACGCAGCACACACACACACACACTTCCTCTCCAGATTACAGGGTGATGCTGTAAAGACACTCCAGAGTGCTCACATGCTGCCCCTCAGCCTTCCATCTAATGAAGTCTCTCCCCCTGAAATACCCAATGGACCCACCTTGCCCCAGGGCCAGACAGGGTAGAGATGGGCTACCCAAAGAGAATAATGTTGGATTATGGGTAATGGAACTCAAAATCATGTGTTGACTGTCGACCTCTGGATTGTGGATGATATAATCTTGTTTGTTTTGCTATTGCTCATTTTTGCATTGTAAAGGACAGACCTTTTTTACATGCGTCTATCTTTTTATCTGCCCCCCTCCTCCTCTTCCTCATCATCCTCCTTCTCCTCTTCTCTCGCTCTGTTTCTGTTTTGTACATGTTTTTGCTCAGTCCATTTCTCCCTCCTGAAGTCCGACAGACTGACTCCTGACGTTGTGGTTCCTGGTGGTGACAGTAGTGGAAGCAAAACGTTTGCTTAGTGTTCACTAGATGTTTCAAGTCTAAATATTGATTTGTTTATTCAATCACCAATTCCCAAATTATAGTAAATTCTTCGATGGTGTTGATGATGACAGTTAATGGTATAAACAGTGATTAGGTCACAGCTGGACTTCGGTTCCACAAGGCTGTCTGTCCCAGTTCGGTAACATTTACTCCTGACATTCTGTTGACTGTGGATACCGCCGTGGACCTAGATGGTTTTGTGTGCTACTTCGCAACAAAACACAATGAATAAAGCAAAAATAATGTCCAAACAATCAAGCAAAACAATATGCTGCATGATGAACAAAAATGATGTGTTTATATACATTTACTGGCTGCCTTTCTAACCATAAACCGGCTGTAAAAAGGCTTCTGGAGCTCTGCTTCTACACAGCACTAGTAATCACTTAGACAACAACAACCAAGCTCTCCTTTTGTTTGTGTGTACAGAACACAAAAAGCATGTTTACCAGTGTTCAGTTTTACAATGTGCATTTACAATTAAGCCGAAATACATCCGGTTTTAAATGAACAAACTGAACCAGAGGAATGGGGAATGTTTTATCAATGTTGTAATCTAAACTATTAAAGGGCCAGAATGGTGTGGGCTGTATATGAAACTCTTTTTAAATTAACAGATTTATTGTTTTGGATCAATAATCAATTTAGTGCAAAGCCTATCATCTCTGATGATGATGGTTTTCCAGGCAATGAGAGAGCAAGAGAGAGATTATTACAGTATCCTCTCCAGCCTTTCATCAAATAAGTTTGAACACAGGAAATTTGATTTATGTATTTTTCAAGCATTTGTCACTTGTCTGATTTCCTGATCTCCTGCTGCCCTGGCATGGATTCACATCTTTTGTGTTAATGTATTTTCGACAAAAAAATTCTAATGAACAATTATAAATATGTTAATATGTTTTTTTCCCAGAATAAAGATTTGAAGAAAATTGCATCCTATGGGTTAGGGTTAGCTTGTGGTATCCTTTTAGTAAACTTACTCTGGTTGCTGCATCACTAAGTATATATCAATTTTTATTATTGTCATTCAATCAAGTCAATTTCATAAAGGCCTTTTCACATCAGTTGTCACAAACGCTTATGCAGATACCCAGCCTAAAACCCTGAAGAGCAAGCAATAGAATTTTGAAGCACATGGTGAGGAAAAGGAAGAAACATTGGATGCAACCCAGAGAGCAGACAGGCTCTAAGGGTGTGGCTAGTCCTCTTCTGGCTGACCAGAGTGGAGATTGAGTTACAGTTCATTACAGTTCTGTATACAATGGCATCACCTAGTGTTAACACAACATCATTACATCATAACGCAACAATGAAGCCGAGTATGTTTCTTCCTCTTCTGCAGGACATTCTAATCATTGGCCTGTAGAGACAGACAAGACAGGTCCAGAACAACAAGCGCACCACTCTCATTCCGATATACTGACGTGTGTTTGTGTGTAGCAACCCTTCAGGAAGCAGACATTAACATTTAAAAAACGTGTTTATTGGTCACAGTAGTGTTACAGTAGTGACGTCAACCTGCAACAGTGACTTCATTTGAGGCTTGGACTTCATATAGAAACTGTGGGATTTAAACCCAACCCTACACAGCAGGGACCAGGAGAGACGGAGGAGTAAGAGAAGGGGGAAGAAGGGTGAGGAACAATAGCATAAGAAAAGGTGCTAGAAAGGAAGGAGAGGGAAGAGGAGTAAGGTCAGGAAGAAGTGGGAAATAGCCATTCTCTGTCAAGAGAAACTGATAGGACATGAAGTTGATGTTTGTGACATCAGACTCAATTTCCAATGTGATTTAAATAAACAAGGCACTTCAATTCACCACAAGAATGATTAAAGCTAAATATGTCAGGAAAAAAGTGGAAAGACTACATCCATTGGATTGAAAAAACAATTAAATATCTGTACAATATCTGTAAATAACAGAGCTGAATTAAGTAAAACTATTTTTAACGCAGGTTATAAAGAAAACAAAAACACTATGTAGGTCACTATAAACCACCAAATGTACTTTGAGTCCTATATTTTTACTTCATACCCAAACAACCTAGATCAAACAACTAATACACACATTACGTTAAGCTTCATTGGAGGTCAATATGCTCAAATTATTAAAAAGGAGTATTTGTCAATTTTGGGCTGCAAATCAAAAACAAGTAGATAAGCTTATTGATCTGAATTCTGATTGTCACTGTCCAACATAATTCCTCTGAAATGTTGCGACCCTAAGAACACTGGCGATAAATGAGGAATTTGTGTTTGTTGGCTCGTGTGTGTGTGTGTGTGTGTGTGTGTGTGTGTGTGTGTGTGTATGTGGGGGGATTGCATGTATGAAAGTATATAGTTTGTGTGAATGGTCTCCTTTGTAAGTGGTCTAGTTATGTTTCTTTATGATATCATTCTATTGCACTTTTGATCCAATACTGCTGCTACAGCTGTAGAATCTATATTTACAACATTCTAGCAGCCTTCACCCAGAGCCACTTACAGGACCAGTTAGTGTGATGTGGCTTGGGGATTTGAACCAGTTACCTATTGCTGGCCCTACACTCTAACCAGTCAGTATAGCGCAATGTGAGCCAGTGGATCTGGGTTTGGGCCATGTTGTTTTCCTGTTGGACTCCAGGAAGAGTAGATACTGTGTAGACTGATGGGGTCATAATAAACACATGACTGGAACGACAGTGGAGCGGACAACATCCTGCAGAACCATTCACACCACAGGCTGACTAAACACAGGCCTTCCAACATCTTAGTGTGACTGTGTGTGTATCAGTATATGCTTGTAGTATACCCCCCCCCCCCCCGAGTGTACGCTCATACACCCCCCTCAGTTTACGCTCGCACACTCAACATGCATCCATTGTCCTTCAGGTACTTGTATCCAGTAAACCCCTCTAGCCTGTTTGCGGTACGATCCGTGTCTCCGTGTCCTGCTCCAGCCGCACGGTGAGGAAGGGGTTAAAGAAGAAGTCGAAGGCGAACTGCAGGGCCCCCTGTGCCGAGCGCCTCCAGTCGTGTTCTATCTTATACTGCCTGCCGCTGGGCACACGGGCGTCCTCACATGTAAGACAGTGGATGGCCTTCAGCTCAAACACTGGCCATTTGGAGCCCAGCCGTCCCTCCAGAACCGTACTGAACTCCACCATGCTGCCGGTGCTCAGGTGCAGCAGAACAGGTCCAAACTCGTTACTGGCCCTCAGGACGATGTCCTTGGTGGCGTCCTCGTCCTCTATGATGGTCCCGTTCTTACTCTTCCTCTCCAGGGGCATGCCCATGGTCACCTCAAACTTGTAGTGGTCGAAGCGCTTCACGTGGCACTCGTGTTTGGCCAGCTTTTTCAGTTTGCACAAGGGATCTTCCGGCGGGGGCAGGGGGGTGGGCTGGGGTAGGGCCGGAACGCTGGCGTTTTCACAGAGCGGATACGGCTCTCCGTAAAGACACCTCACCCAGTTCCCAACGAACACAGGAAGTAATCCGATGACAGACTGGGCTCCGTTGTCGATGTCGGTGATGCGGACGTATTTGAAGCGGCCCGTCCATGTGACCCGGTGGCCCTCCAGGTGAGAGCACAGGATCTGGGTCTGAGCCATGTTGTATTCCTTCCAGGCCTTTGGCCCACACAGGTTACTGTACTGCGGCCAGGTCAGGGTGGAGTTGTACACCTGCCCAAGACACAGTGACATTCGGTGAACCATCAATGTTATCAATGTTGTTCACTTTTCATCCATTTACTGTATCATTTTTTCTGTGATTATTTTCTGCCATTCCGTTCATCACTATGTACATTTAGAGGTACCTGTTATTTGTTCTGATAATAGGAAATAACTGCTCAGTTGTGTTGGTTAGTGTTTTGTCCGTAATGGAAATGTAAAAGTGAACCAGACGTAGGTGATTACCTTCATCCCCTCTGAGCGGTAGACATACAACCAGCAGAACATCACCACGGCCGTAATCCACACCAGGATCAGTTTTACCACGCTGCTGCGCGACAGGGACCGGACCACCGCCAGCGGGTTCAGGCTGAACCGAGTCCACAACCGCAACACCACCGGGACCGCGCACACAATCAGAGTCACCAGCACCTTGGTCAGCTGCAGACCCGTGAACCACTGGAGGAACTGGAAGATCACCATGGTAGCCAGGCCCAGAGTGAGCACAGGCAGGGCAAACAGGAAGAGCAAGTAGCCCACACAGGTCCGAATCAGGCCTATGGCGGAGGAGGAGTGGAGGAGGACCAGACACAGCTCACACCAGACGAAGCAGACCAGGTAGGGAACGAGGCAGAGGTAGATGCCCTTGAAGCCTCTCAGCTGTGCCATGCGGAACAGCAGGTAGAACAGGTGGCCGTAGAGAAGACACGGCACACCCACGTTCAGAGCCACCACCTCCCCCAGAGGCACGGTCACAAACGTCATACCCAACACCCGGAGGAACCAGACACTCTCCGGTAATAGTTGTGTAAGAGCGCACACCCCCGATAAGACCTCTGTGAGCAGGGCGCGCCGGGCGAAGCGCTCGGCGGAGGCGTGGAGGCTGAGGAAGGAGGTAACGGTGAAGAACAGCGCCACAGTGGCCAGCTCCGAGCAGGGGACGCAGGCCTTGTCGGCCACCGGGAAGGAGAAGACCACGAACACCACCGACAGAAGGAAGTAGAGGTACGGCTCCAGGTGGGTCCAGCCAAAGTTGGTCTCAGCCTGCTCCAGGTCCAGGCCTGGCTCGAAACGGGACAACAGGTCCGTCAGAGCCCGGAAGTTCTCCCACGCCTTGGAGTTCTGGAAAAACAACACAGAGGACACTTTACATGCTGTATAAACGCACATTTGTCTATGGCAAACTCTCGTGCAATAACCTAAAGCGGTTACATGAAGTAGAAACATTTTAGTTCTGTTTTTCAAGACACAGTCGGGTAGTCATCACTCCCTAAATGAGTGTCCTTCTAGTTAATTCCAGGTTAATGACTGGATAAAGCCAGAGGTGTGTGAAGGGTATTCCACCTGGAAGACACGCAGTGTGCAGATGACCATGGAGAAGAATGACAGGTAGAAGATGATCAGGGGGATGAGGAAGATGAAGAAGTCGATGGTGAGGTTGCTGATGATGAAGAAGAAGATGAGTGCGTTAACGTGGTGTGTGGGGATGAGGGCACTGAGCCACTGCATGCCCGCCCGGGACGCCCAGTCGATCAGGTGCTCCTTGATCTCCAGCAGGGCGTGCAGGGGGAACTTCAACACCTGGGAAGGGGAGCGAGGAGGCAACGGAGAGAAGCAGAGAAAGGGGGAGACAGAGAGAAGGTAAACTCACCAGTCAGATCATAGTGACAGTGTTAGTTAATAGGTTATTTGTACATGCATTCCCTGGGACTGAGAAGAGGCTCCAACCTTTTGGTGAAGTGGGAGGTCGTCTGGGTTCTTCACAGCTTCTTCGTCATCGTCGTCGTCACCGCCGGCTCCAGCCATGGTGGGGGTAGGGGGGATGCCCTGAGCGTACTTCTTAGTGATCTCCACAAAGTCGTCTAGGCCCACATCAATGGACGAGGCTGCAAACGAACACACACAGACAGTCCAGCTCACGACTCCATTACAGCACTTACATCTGATGACAGAACACACAAACGGGCATGAACCTTTGCTGGTGACCAGACTCTCCAGGACTCTCCTCTGTTTCTGCACTGACGTTGAGATGGGGCCCTGGGTGGAGGTGTTACCTAGGGGTCGAGGGTTACGGAGAAACAAGGTTCAGAAACTAGCTATTTAACAACAATGGCTGTCGGTCCTCTTTAGTGTCCAAGAACACAGCTGTTGTGTGTCTGTTGTGTATGAGTGGGTGTCTGTTGTGGTGTGCTGTCTTTGAGTTGACCATTGGGTCCATATCCAGTATGTGTGTCTGTGCCTGTCCACTACCAGGGTCAGTGTTGACGTGTTCAACATTCTCCAGCATCTCCGACACAGCCACCCTCCTCTTCTTCTCTGGATTGAGCTTCCAGTACATGACCAGAGCAGCCTTCCTCACTCCTCTCTCAAACCTTGTCTCTGTACAAAGTTTCTTCACCTCCTCAAAGTTCTCCGATGTGATGCCTGACGGTGACCAGAAAAACACCAACAGCTTGACGCTTCATAATGAAACACTGAAAGACAATCAGCTCAACTTTCACATTGTTAACTTGTGGAAAGCGCACATTGTTTCAATGCATATGGTATCTAAGTGCACTTCTTACAGCACAGAGTCAAATACATTCTCTGGATTTGCTCAGCAGATTTTCATACACAGTACCAATCAAAACATTTTAACTGTATATATATTTATATTTAATGATTTAGGCCGAGTCCCACACCTTTCCTGGACGCTAGGCAGTGCTGCAGCATCTTGACGGCGTCCTTGCGGCCCTGTTTGGTGGCTTCTAACAGCCAGCTCACTGCTGTACAGTTGTTGAGCTCCTCATCTCTCTGCTCAGCCAGGGCCAAGTAGTACCGGCCCATCTACACAGACATTACACATCACATTAAAGGTACACACTGAAAATCACCCAAGTCCACACAGTGTGTGGGTCTATGGTGGTCTGCTGAGGTGGCTACTCTCGGGTGGTCCATGGCAGATGATACTCACCCTGGACTGGGCTTTGGCATCTCCAGACTTGGCCCTCTCCTCCAGCTCCTCCAAACTCAGCTCCTCCTCTGGCTCATCTACTCCCAAGACACAACAGTCTACTTCATTATGAATTCCTTCTAAAGGTTACAGCCAATGGGAGTATTCCATGGTCGCCATTAGCAGTGATACAATGAAAGGGTTGCATAGCATTTGAGACCTTTGGACTAAAAGTCAGATGTTTTCTTCAAAATGTTGTTTTTCATATAAGATTGCTCTTAAAAATTGTTTTTGACATAAGGTTTGTTTTCTAAAAGGTCAATTTACACCGTAAAAAAAATAATAAACGCTGGAAAAAATAAACGTCCTTTTGCAATCCAATCACACAATGCTGGGATGTCAATAAAACCATATTTTTAGTAATGCGCTGTAATGCTGGTGTACTTATCAAGGCATAATATGAAGGTGCATTGATCAGTTACACAGTATAATTTGTTAATTTGTTGTTTTTTGCCTTATGTCTGCCTTTAATAAACAGCAAATAGTTTACTGACTTAGGGAGTTCATTCACCAGAGTTAACATTTAGTAATGCTGATTGTTCTCCATGGAGAACAGGTGATGGGAGAGGTCTGAAGGACGAAACAGGAAGTGAAATACCCTGTCGGCTGCAGAACTGTGACCTCCCTCAAAATCCTAAATATAATGAGCAAATGGACAAAACAGGTCTAATAGTAGTAGTATTAATAGAAGTTCTAGTAGTAGTAGCAGTTTAGTTTTGGCTTGGTGGGATAGCACTGACCGAGCATCTACTCTTTTATATCCACTGCTTTGAGCTTGGTTTAGTTGGCTTGGCAGACGAGGAGGAGCGTGGCTGGCAGTGCATTGGTGTATTTGTCCAGTGTATGGGTCAGCTATATATAACATAGGTCAATAAAATAGGTTAGGTAAGGCATGGTTTTGTGCAAGCTTTGGTATATGAAGCAGCATGTCGGTGATGTACATTAGGGTTCGGGTGTACGTGTTGGGTGGTTGTCTGGGTCTTTGGCTGTACTCACCTGACTCAGCTACTGAAGCCTGTCGTAGAGGAGCATTAGGGGGTCTGACTGGGGTATTTCCAGCAGCACCAACCCCCCTCGGCTCTTTAGCTGACACGCTGGCAGCATTGAGCTGGGATCGTCCAGCCTGGGAGACAGGTCTGATGGGTGGCCGCAGGGGGGAGGCAGGAGGGGTGGAGAGGGAGGGCGACGGGGGAGAGAGCGGGGGATCAGGACGAGAAGGTGTGGAAGATGAGACCGGAGAGGTCGGGATGGATGGTGTGGTTTTAGGCAGGGTCATAGTGGGTCTAGTGCCTGCAGCAGCTTTAGCGGTAGTTGGGATAGGGGAGGAGGGGCCAGGTTTCAGGGGGAGTGGGGTGTAAGGGGGAGATGGTTCCATGTCTGAAATACGGAAGAAAAACATGTTTTCATCTCTGTCTGGTGTGAATAAGGTTCATGTTTTTGAGATGGAATTTTTAAACAATCATGTCAGTGAGCCAATGGGAAAGGGACAGTGGTGCAGTAGGGGCTTTCCAGCTGCAGAAGGGGGGACAGGTCACAGTGACACAAGAGCAGTATGCCACACTCTCCTCTCACTCACTCACTACCCAAGTTAACCCATAGCTTTCCCTGAAAGACATACTGTTAAAAGGTGTCACTTGAAAAAACAAGGTGTCTCTATGTCAGTAGTGGATTAGTGCATTTCTTCACGAAAATGACATACGTTCAGCTTTCCTGGCCAAACTGTAGCCAATTAATCGCCAAAACATCAGTTCTACATTTGAGAGCATGAAGGTCATAGTACAATAAGCCTGCTACCACTATATTGGGAGGGTGACAAGCTGTTTGGCATGCAAGATATTGAGTGACCATGACGTTCTCTGCTGCAATGCAGGGGATTTCCCAAAGCGAAGATCAGAAATAATTTAAAAACAACATATTCAGACACCTGGACGTCGTTTTACAACTGTCTAGGCCTTTCTTGTTGTCTGTCGACAATGGCACTATAACTTATGACAGGGTGCTGGCGGTTCTGACTAGACAGTACTGTACAGCATTCCCAAAACAAACATGTCGGCGTTATTCTCTCACCTTGCAGTCAAATACTCAACCGGTGTTCCATCTATTAAAAAAAACGTTCGAATTGTCCCGGTTAGGTGGTTTAGGGTCTCCTCTCATTCATCTCTTTCACTTATGACACATCGACATCACAAGCGCATATGTAATCAAACTACACTTAAAGCAAAAAAAATACAGAACTCTTTCAGCTGTTCCGGACACAACGCCCACTTCATGCTCTGCGCATAATAATTGGACGTTGTCAGTGACTCCTTCCTGATATCTTTATTTGATTGGCTAAAAAGAAGTCGAATCCATTTACTGATTTGAGTATTACAGTCGACATGAATATTATCAAAGAGATTTCAACACCCAGGCGCGACGTGTCGAGACTTCCGGGGACGCCTGCAAAGCAGGCACGACAGACAACATGGGGTTTTATTTATGGGAGTAGTGCTAAATTAGTCGTTAATTTTCTTCTAAACTAAAAGCAAAACCTAAATTCGATACATTGTATTAAGTATCTTAAATGTTCATTATTAAAACCATGTGGAAATGACAAATTAAACGTATTTAATTTCTGTCATAAACTATTTTATATCGCCCGATTGGATGACCTGCACACCGGCAGTTCATCTCGACGCTATCGTAAGACTTGATTATGTATTTTTATTAACAAAACAGGATCGCCAAATATATTATAAAATTCATCTATTGGAATCTCGTCGTTCAATATACATACATAATTCTCACATCCAACAGACGGAAGACCAATCGCGTTCATGTTGTCATGTTGCGTCACGCAATTGCTACACTATTCGTCTCAAAATGATTTGTAGACAGTTAATCTGACGAGAAAATACAAAGGTTCTTCAAAATCCGTAATGTTATGCTTAAAAAAATGAAACGATATTATAAAGAACAAGTTCCTTCTCAGATCTCAGAAAAAATGTAAATCGTTACATCGTTTTTAAACCTTCACAGTTCCTTATCTCCCCAAAAATATCTCTATCGATGCTTTCTATAGGAAGAACACTTTTTGACTATCTTCATGCTTTATACACGCTTCTTTGCTATTATCGTTCAGAGAATACATTTATTGTATTTTTTGTTGTCATAGCATACATACATCAGCACGTTAAGATACGTTTATACCTGGGAATTAAAGTACAGTCACGTGACACAAGCCAAAAGTAATTTACATTGCAAACTGATGTCCAGATTGTGCATGCCTTTCTATTTAAACATTACACTCAATTAATTAATAGCTTGATTGCTTTTTCTGTAAATTTCACTTTGTTGTCCATGTCTACTAGAATTTCAGTTACAGAGTCTGACAACCGTCCCAGCTCGGGTGTAGTGAACGTGGGGGTTAACCATGAAGGGCCGGCTGACTTGCACAAGCAATGGAAAAACACCTCTATCTGATGCCTTTTATCGTAGTGCTGTCCGTCCAGAATGTGGAGAGTCAGCAAAGATGTTTGGGGAGGGAGGGCAAACACATTTTTTTTATAGGTTTATTAGTTGGAATCTCTCTCTCAGGGGGTAAGTGCAGTGATTTGTCACACCTGTAATATGCACTTCAGCTCTCTGCACAATAACAAGTAACACCTACTTGCTAAGTACTTGCATCTACATACTGAGTGAAACCAGCGTCAAGGTCAAGAGTTGAGTTTATAGGCTCTGCATTTTATTTGCCAGTCTATATGTAAGTTAATGCAATTGCAGTGTTTTGCCAGTAGGTGGGTGTAAAGCACTGAAGTAGGTGGGTGTAAAGCACTGACAGGTTCTTTAGCTGTGGTGTTCGGTTTTCTTCCTATGCTGTATGTTTTTTAGAGAGTATGGGTTTGACTGTATGTGTCCATGCTCAGACCAGGACACAGGCAAAGGACACCATACCCAAGAGATGAAGAGGGTCCCCGTGGGTTAAAAGGGATAGAAAGAGAAGTAGGAAAGCGTGGGAGTATACTGTGACGGCAGAGTTGGCTTGTATGATGGGTCTGTCGTTGTTCGACATCTGTGTGCTGCAAAAGCTTCTCTCCAGACAGAACCATGAGATACTGACAAGCACTGATCCCTAATTATCATGACCACATTTAAGACTCAGATATAAACCAAACTCAAACACACAGTCATTATCTCAACAACACATTACCCCCCTCCTTTACTCTCCCAGCGAAGGATTTTGAGTTGGTTTTCTGCCCCGGAATCAGCTGAGTGGCGAAGATAAATTACCTGCAGGTGGGGTTGTTTTCAGGTCAAGGACCAGCTTTCCCCACGACTACATGGTAATCTCACGACTAATAAAATGTAATTAAAGTGTACACTGCACTTTGCCGTGTTATGGAAGAGAAAGTAACCGTAGTTACTTTCTCTTAGAGGCCAAGGATTGTTTATCTGCAGGGCCTCCAGGGAGAGCCTGGACTGTCAGATCTCACACCCTCATCACTGAACCTCTGCTGTTCCACTCAGACAAAGGTTACAGTGTATAGGAAAGAGGAAGGGAAGGGAAAGAGATAACGTTTATTTAAAGCAACAATATGTAGATTGTATTCAGCATTTGGAAGATGGGTGAACTGCCATAAGCAGCAAATTCAGCAGTTTAGGATGCGATTTAGGCATCCACAATCATTTCTGGTGAATAATAGCTGTTAAACACTATTGTTATGCCATCACTTCAGACAAAATATGGACATTTTCTGATATTACAATGCAAAAAAATGCTAGAAAACACCTTTAAAGAGAGGAAGAGTGGAAAAGGCAAAATAGGGAAGAGATAATGGAGTGAAAGAGTCAGGGGAGAGATGACAGGGTGGCGGGGTGATGCATTTCTAAACAGCAGTTCCGTTGAGGCAGTTATATAAAGAAAACCTGATTAGTAGATTACAGCAATTCAGTTGGAAAGGATGAGGGTCTTTACTGCTAAGGCATTTTCCATTCACCGTGACACACATTTCCCCATGTATTGAGAAATAATCTCAAACTGAGGGTTTAGAATAACTGGCTTGTTATGGGTCTAATCCCTTTCATTTCGTTAATCTCCACCAGGATGTTAGTTCTACACCCAGGCAGGTCAGGCCAGGCAGGGTTACCGCTGGGACACAGCAGTTATCAATGGATCATGGTAGAGAGCACAATAATCTTTATAATGAGTCTCTTTAACCAGGCAATCAGCGTATAAATACCATTTACTATACAGTTAATTCAGTTCCGTTCAGCCTGGAGGTGAAGAAAGAGCGTTGATGTCGTCTTTGAGTTTCACATAGAAAGTTACAGTATTTACAGTACAGACCTACCCCTGTCACTAGGTAACAGGACACAGCAGAAATAGGCTCTGCCCACCGTTGCAGATAGCCAGAGCAACCTGCCAGGGGTTGTGTTAAAACAGACTGTGACATAGTGCAGTAGGTTCATATCGGCATCCTTTGGCAGCATCTTGAATGTGTCTCTAGTATCAACTACTCACCCAAAGTTGATCTTTTAGAGAAGGGAGTTGCCATACTGGAGTAGTGGTAACTTGTGAATGTGAGGACGCCGTGATAATGGTAATGGTTAAGATTTGCATAATGCTCAAAGAGCACATTGTAACAAGAAACCCAAAAGGGCCAGTGTGCCGATGTGTTATATAGTTGGCTGATAGATCGCAGGCGGGACAGAGTGGCCATATTGATCTGCTTCTATTATTAGGAGGGAAAATGTGAGGATGAGGTGGACGATGTGAGTATGGGAGGGTCGATGTGAGGTTATGGAGGATGATGTGGGGAATGATCGGAGGGCACTTTAAACATTTTCATTTTGTATATGGATTTTAATATTGCTTCAGTTTGTTTGACCGTTGAGTCAGTTCTCACAGCTTCCAGTCATTTTTTAAACTGTCTCTATGTTAATACACAAACACCCACATGCTCACACATCTGCACACGCTTACACGTTGCGTCTCACTTTAGCACTTTGGTCTCAGACACTGCACTACCGCGCTGGAGTGAGGACGTACTGTTAAAGGCTTTCGTTCAGTGTTTACTTAGCATTACAATCCACTTACTACATGGTTTGTTTACCTATCAGCCACTGAGGCCAAGGCACTCAAACCATTTCTTCTCCGTCTCGTACGCAGGCCACACAGCAGCCTTTCATCTAGATGTTGTCAATGTGTGGGAGGTATAAGGGTATGTTTAGAAAGTAAAGCAATGTACTGGAATGTTTAATGGAATGCTTCTGTTTCCATGGTTCTGTTTTCATACACTGTTACAGACAGAGGTCCCTTTTCACTCTACTGGGTCTTTGAATGACAGCAACAAATTAATGCAAGGTACTTGCACCTTCTGTACCGACAGTCAGCAGTGTGGTTCTGGGCTGCTGTGTGTGTGTGTGTTTTGGGCAGTTCTTTTGGGCAAGGATGTGGAACATCAGAATCAGACCAATGCCTATTAGAGGGTGACTCATGTCTGTGTAGCTTAATTAACCGCATATGATGTATTGCGTCACTACTGGCAGGGTGTGACAGAGTAGAATCAACATTTGGAAAAGAGGGGTCCTTTCAGAGCATGTACTGTACAGTAAACATGGACGAGTAGGATGTCTGTTGTTTACAGTGCAATAAAAAAGTATTCATCCTGTCAGATTTTTTTCATTTTTAAATTTTTTGGGTAGTGAATGTTTTGGATCTTTAACCAAAACTTGAGTGAACAAACAACAAAAATGTTAATAAGTTACTTATTTTATTTATTTAAAAAGTTATGCAACACACAAATAATACCCATGTATGAAAAAGTAATTGCTCCCTTAGACTCAACAGTTTTTTCCCACCAGCTTTAGCAGCAATGACTGCAACTAAACACTTCCTGTTCTCTCCCACAATGCCATTGAGGAATTATGTCCCACTCCTCCATGGAGAAATGCTAGCTTGTCTATTCTGCATCATTGTCCTGCTGCGAACTGAAAAGTTACTCCTTTGACTCATCCATCCATAAAACATTGTTCCAGAACCCTTGAGGATCATCCAAGTACTTTTCAGCAAACTCAGTAAGAGCGTTCATGTTCTCTTTAGTGATCAGTGGTTTCCACCTTATTACTCTGCCAGGAATCCCATTTCCGCCCAGCATCTTTCTGATGGTGGAGTCATGAATACTGATCTTGGCTGAGGCAAGAGAGGCCTTAAGATCCCTAGATGTTGTTTTAGGGTTTCTTGTGACATACTGGATGATTTCACACCTTGCTGTTGTAGACATTTTGGCGGGATGACCACTCTTCGGAAGATTCATTACTGTCTCAAACGGTCTCCATTTGGACAATATCAATATGCCTTTGTCTATATACAATCTGTATCTGTACCTACTTCAACCCACAAAGAAATCTGTCCAAATTCAGTGTGAAAATGTACAACAATGCAGAAAATAAGATAGAGGGCAAATACTTTTTTCATTGCACTGTATTTAAAGAGTATGTGTGTGTGTGTGTGTGTGTGTGTGTGTGTGTGTGTGTGTGTGAGAGAGAGAATGGTCCAGAGACAGAGTGGATTGTAGGCTAAGAGGATCAGTAGCTTCATTTGATTATCTAAATCTCCACATAACTCAATCTCCATAAGGTCCCGTTTGATAATTTCTAATTGTCTCAAAAGAAGCTGGTTATAATTAGTTTAAAACGTTTATGCTCATGAATATGTTAAGCTGATAATGCCTCATACTCATGGATATGTTGCAATCTAAAGCTGGTTATGTAAAGTTTATTAAGGCAGGGGCTCATTTGTACATTGCTCCTTTTATTACAGTTATAGAAATATAATACACACAGTATCCATCAGCAAGTTTAACACACTGAAAATGGCCACAAATGCCTGTCTCATTACACAAAGCACAAATTAAGCTGAAAAGCTGAGACACCCATTTATAAATAAAAAAAGACCTTCGTTATTAGTCAGTCTGTGTCTTCCCACCCTGAGTTTACACCACAACCTAGTCCCTCCTTTCAAATCAGCATCTCAGTCTGCCACACTCTCCCTCCCAACCTCCTATGGCCCTGCAGCCATGAGCTACATATGCTGCCACTAAAGCGTGCCGTGATGTTGGTGTGTGTGTGTGTGTGTAACTCAGACAGGCCAAAGCAGTAAGTGGAGAGCCAGAGCGACAGGCAGCTGGGCGTGAGTAATGCATCCATCCAACAGGCCCTGGGAATCTGGGTCAGAGTCACAATAGTGTGGCCTGACACACACCCTTATCTGCTCTCACTGATGTGTTTTGTATATGTGTACGTCTAGCTTATATGTACCATTTCACCTAGGCAAACTCCCCTACTCCAAAACAATACCCCTAGTCCACGCAGTTGCCCGCTGGGGGCTTTGTTCTTACAGTGGATGATAAGCAGCAACAGGTATGCAAAGAAATTGACTGGCCACTTTTGATGGACAGGAGAATGAGCAGTCACCAAATAGTAGGTGCATACAATAAGCTAGGGAAGGGAGTGGAATAGAGCTTGCCTGCTCCCACATTCAGTCTACATCACAGGGTCATAGGTGACTTGGAGATAATCAGTATTTGATGGCCCATCAGGACAGAGTAGTGCAATTGGTGTATAATTAGGCCTAATACATTTACAATATGTGTAGGCTAATAACCTGTTACCTCCGGGCGTTCGGTGCTGACGGTGCACGTATGATGCATACACGCTCTTTACCGTGAAGTGTCATTCTTGAACACGCAGTCAGGTGTCGCGGGTCTTTTGCGTTACCGGCGAGGTCCTTGAGTTTCCACACGTTCACGTACGTTGCGTTGTTTTTTCCTTTCCGTTTTTATAACCCGGGGAGCTGGATGAAATGTTTTGAGAGAAAACTGACGTCGTGTAGGCGTGGTATGTGCCAGCGTGCCGGGTGTGCACTGAAACCCTCAGCGGAACTGTGAAGCCAGTTAGGCTACCACGTTTTAGTGGAATTTAGCTTACATCTTACCGACCATAACCTTTCGCCGCTAGTTAGAAAGAGTCATAGTACGCGATTTGAGAGGGCAGGTTTGCAACTCGCCTGCATAACGGAAAAAGAACGCCCAACTGCACAGCATCTCATATCGAGGTGAGGTGTGCGCGCTCTCTCTCCGACCGACGCCAAAGCATTGCTGCGGTAGTGGATGTAAAACCAGCAACGTTTAACCTCTGTCGGGGAACCAGATAGACAAGGCCATCCCTCCCTTGATGACTGACACCATTTAAGTAAGTTTACGTTTATCAGTTGGCTAGCCCGATTGCTCTATTAGGGTAATGGCAAATGTGTGCTACCTGCGCAAACTGACAGACATGCTGTCGATTCTGCAGCCATCCTCTGATATCCGGGTACAGTAGTGCTGCCATCACATCGCTGTGTAGTCTGGCTTCACACGATTACGTCGTGTCTTTACATAGTCAGTGTTACATTGCAACAATTGCTCTTGGTACAGCAAGGCCACAGTAGATAGATTGCTGATGTTCAGCTTTTTTGAGCCAGCAAACTCGTCCATGCATTTGGATGCTGTGGTCTGCGGTCGGTGGCGTACAGCTCATGTTCTTGAGTGACATGTCCATCTATCTCCGGCTACAGCTGTCGAGGAGGAAGTTGTGATACATTGGTCCGGACCATAGCCAAAAGCAGTAGGCTTGCCTACTAAATAATGTTGCATGAGTTATTATGGTTAGGCTCATTAGAACGGAATTAGGCTACATCGTTGTTTTGCTAATTGCGCATGCATTAATAGCCGTGTCATTTCCATCCGGAAGCCAACCGACCACCGGTGGGATGTGATCTCCAGACCGAGGAGCTCCCTCGAGGCACAGGTTTGCCTGTGTATGGTTGCATGTCAAGGTATGCGATCTCATCCAACCTATTGTGGAACATAGTGTTTTAATCAGACTGACAGCCTAGGACTACTTCTGAATGATGACACTGGCCTGGTGGTAATGGTGTGCAGCTACATACAGCTGAGGGTGTGGTTAGACATCCTAGGCAGCCTGACAGAATACCACCCCCACCCACCTTCCTGGCGTCCACACAGTCAGGGTGATTTGACAGCTCATTAAAACCCCTGGATAATCCGCAGGTGCTTTGGGTGTGTGTGTGAGCAGGTGTAGGGTTAAAGCTCGTGCATCCCAGAATTATATTTACATGTAGGCTACTCCGATTGGATTGGATTTGGGACACATCATTTGTAACATCCTAGATTGATCTGCCTTAACGGTTAGCATCCTTCTCCAGCCCTTCCATACCCCCTCTCTTCTAACCCCCTAACTCCTCAGCCTGGACCTCTTTCCCTCCATGTTATCTCTGTCTTTCTGCTACATTTAGTATTCAGTCTTGATCTGGCATCTGATCCAGCTTCCTTCTCTCACATTTCAGGGCACCTCACTATATCTCTTTCTGTCTTCCTCCTCAACTCAGTGCTCTTCTTTTGAGAAGAGTAACTGATAAAGACCCCTGCCTCTAGGTGGCTTCAAAAGGCAGTTACTTCTCGTGGAAGGAATCTGTGCTCAAACTGAGGAAGCTGTGGCAACGGGATGTTATGGGTATTACGAGTAGTTCTGGTGTTTGAGGGTTTTATCACTGATTATTTGGACGTATCAGGATTGGGCAAAGTCTTTGGTTATAGAAAATGGTTTAAAGTTTAAAATTAGTCTGCTGGATAAAACTGCTGACTTCTAGGGTACCAGATGAAAACTCAGTGATTTGTTTTCATGTGTACAGACAGGCAGCAGTGTGGACAGTTTAGTGCATTGAGTGAGTGAGTGAGTGAGTAAGGGGGAGGGGGGGTGAGAGAGTGATAGAGAGAGAGAGAGAGTGATAGAGAGAGAGAGAGGAAAGAGAAATTCAACCGTAATGAAATTACTGGATGCCCTATCGTCCATGTGTGAGAAGAGACTGCTACTGCTGTATGACAGAAACACATGCAGAATCACATGATGGGCCTGCTTAGAAACATCGTATTACTTTAGGAAACACACACACACACACACCTCTGCCGTAAGATAGCCTATTTCAATGACAGATGTCTTGTATGACAGTCATATTTGTATTATAACATGCTGTAGTTAGCCATCACTTCCCTCATTACAGTAGGCAGCATTTAACGGATGACAACAGAACCGTCCTGCCTCTGACTGTTGTGTGTGTGGTGTGTTGAGATGGTTGCTGTGTATAACCAGGACCGTAACTAGTGGTTTGTGTGGGTCCTGGCTGTTTATTGTAAATAAGGCTGTAAGTGTGGTTGTATATGGTAGGGTCCTTTTAGGCATTTTTTTTTTTTGACAGTTACAGACTTGTTGTGACACTGCTCTGCCTGGCTGCCTCTGGTTTCACAACCTCACAACCATGCCATGGGGACCTTTGGAGTGGCACTGACTGAACGATCTTGGCGCCTAGTCAGACCTGTTCTGTTGTATGTGAGAGTGTAAGTTACTCCTGATAAGGGCTGCTAAATGACTTGTGTAATGTTAAAATACAGTGTACTGTATAAATGCAGGGCTCTGAATGTTAATGATGCAATGATGTCCAGACCAAATAGAGCAGCTGAAGGCAACTTTCGATTTTTGTCCTTGGTAATCTAGCTATAAAAATCTTACGTCGCAGTAAATGCCGAGGCTTCAACAGATTCATTAGAATCTGTGCATACACTATCACATGACATTCTCATAACATTCACACCCCAGAGGAGAAATGGATCTCCCAACATTCTTTCATGGAGATGACTCTGTCACCCGGGCAACTTGATTCACTAAATATTTGTTTACGGTGTCGTCCATGATACCAAAAACCTGTATACATGCTCTGTCTTTAGCTGCGTTGGATTGTGGAATGATCTCTGATTTAAAATCAGTAAATGTTTGGCAATGTTGTGGGTCTTGTTAAAATATGTTATGATCTTAGCTTCCTTACATTCTCGGCTGGCTCTGTCCTGCCTCTGAATGACATATCACGCCTGTATATCGTGCTGCTCGCTTAACCAGGAAGTCTATAACGGAATCACTATGCTCCGGAAGGAACGCACTCTCTGACCTTCTACCTTGATTGAGGTCATAGGAGCCTAAGGCGCTGCTAGAGCACAATGAGGCAAAGCAGACATTTGATAACCTAACCCTAGACCAGGACGGTGCCGGCCAATTGTACCGCCCATTGTGGGACCCCTGGGTTACTCAGTGAGCAGGATTTGTTGTTACAGAGCGCGCGAACGCGCGCATCCATGCTTGTTCACGTGTATGTGTGTTCGCATGTGTATGTGTGCTTTGTTCTCGACTGGCCTGGCGGTGGTCCATCTGTTTTCAACAAATGAGCTTCGGACTAGTTTTAAGGCATCTACCGTTACTGTCACGCTACTAGTGCACTTTTCATTTAGTGCACTTTTCATTTAGTGCATTTAGTACCGCTTCACAGCTGGTACTGTCGCCGTTGTTTTTCACATATCACACTAGATCCGCTCCATTCTCTGGTTCTGTATGGTATCACTATGGAAGGTGTAGCTTTGTTCACTGAGAGGCAATGTTGATACCCAATCTGTGAATGTCTAAAGCAAGTTTTGGATTTGGATTCTGCTGGTTGGCCGCCTTTGGTATTGGTTTTGTCACCTTCTACTGTTTTGGGTATAACTTTTGCTCTTTGGGTGTTTCTTTCTTTTGCTCTCTCACTCTGTAGGGGTTTTGGTTGGTTGTGAAAGTCTTCAGCAGAATTTTCTCACCATGTCACATGGTTCTGCTAGGTTGTGTAATTAAGCTCTTTGTTGTTTGGTAAGCAGATTGTTTACGTGTGACATTAGACTAGGCCTAGATTATGTTAATTTCTTCTATCCAGAGTGACTTCCAGTCACGGTATGCACTACAGACTGTCTGAATTGGTTATACAGACTAGATTCAGACTTATTCATGAATAGCAGTGATGGTTGTACATTGCCATGAAAAGTAATAGCGTCTGAGTGTTATCGCATTGTCAATCAAATCCTAATAATAGATAAAAGGGACCTTGAATACACCAAAAATTAAACTGATCGATAACATGTTTTGCGACACCAAAAAATAATTGCTCCTTTAGACTCACTCAAAGTTATATGTTGGTGTCAGGTCTAGCCACCAGCTCTCAATGGGGTCTGGACTATGATTAGTCCATTCCAACATTTTACATTTCCTGTTCTTAACGTGTCTGCTTGTGTGTTTTGGTTCAGTGACTTGATAGTGAGCAGTGGTTTTCTCATTGGGATTCTGCCATCATTCAAATGGTTGCCTTGTCTTTTCAATGGTGTCATGAACACTGATCTTAGCCAAGGTGAGATATGCCTACAGATCTCTAAATGTAGTTTTAGAGTTCTTTGTGAATTCCTGGATGATATTATGCCTTGGTCTTAGAGGTTTTGTCAGGATGGCCACTCGGGGAATATTTGCTACTGTTCCAAACCTTCATGTTTTGTTACTGTTCCAAACCTTCTTCATGATTTGTTACTGTTCCAAACCTTCTTCATGATTTGTTACTGTTCCAAACCTTCTTCATGATTTGTTACTGTTCCAAACCTTCTTCATGATTTGCTACTGTTCCAAACCTTCTTCATGATTTGCTACTGTTCCAAACCTTCATGATTTGTTACTGTTCCAAACCTTTGTCATGATATGTTACTGTTCCAAACCTTCTTCATGATTTCCTACTTTTTCCAAACCTTCTTCATGATTTCCTACTTTTTCCAAACCTTCTTCATGATTTGCTACTGTTCCAAACCTTCTTCATGATTTGTTACTGTTCCAAACCTTCTTCATGATTTGCTACTGTTCCAAACCTTCTTCATGATTTGCTACTGTTCCAAACCTTCATGATATGCTACTGTTCCAAACCTTCATGATTTGTTACTGTTCCAAACCTTCTTCATGATTTCCTACTGTTACAAACCTTCTTCATGATTTGCTACTGTTCCAAACCTTCTTCATGATTTCCTACTGTTCCAAACCTTCTTCATGATTTCCTACTGTTCCAAACCTTCATGATTTGTTACTGTTCCAAACCTTCTTCATGATTTGTTACTGTTCCAAACCTTCTTCATGATTTGTTACTGTTCCAAACCTTCTTCATGATTTGTTACTGTTCCAAACCTTCTTCATGATTTGTTACTGTTCCACACCTTCTTCATGATTCCCTACTGTTCCAAACCTTCTTCATGATTCCCTACTGTTCCAAACCTTCTTCATGATTCCCTACTGTTCCAAACCTTCTTCATGATTCCCTACTGTTCCAAACCTTCTTCATGATTTGTTACTGTTCCAAACCTTCTTCATGATTTCCGACTGTTCCAAACCTCCTTCATTTGGATATTATGGCCCTGACTATGAAGCCCCAGAGCAATATACTTGCCGTTGTAAACCTTTCCAGACTGATCATCATGAAGGTCTACAGGAATTTCATTTAATTGCGGCAGGATGTACCCCTAGAGCCGTTAGGCCGACAAGGTCACTCTGAGGGCCAAAGTTACTCTGATTTAAATTGGTCAGGCCTGGTAATTAGCCAAAGTACTCAGACAGCTGACCCTAATTATCAACTACATCACACAAAAGATCTGACCAAAGTGGCTGTTTAAACTCTGCAAACCATTAGACAATCAGATGAAAGAGAAAAAGTCACAGTATAGACTAAAGGAGATTTATAGTCACGATAATGTATAGGAATGACAGTGATGGTAGGATATGAACTGGCAGTCTCAAAGGAACTATGTTTTAGAGACTTCAAATAAAGCTCAGATCAGTTTGTGTAGTTGGATGAGGTCTATGTAAATGTTACCCTAATGAGAGGCTTCAGAGATTTCTGCTTACTTGGGGCTTGTTAGTTTCGCTGTATCCCTCATAAAACAACACAGCTTCCCGTTAGTACATTCCTGCTTTTCCCTGAACCACTAATGTACACACACACACACACGTCCATGCACTTCGACCAGACAGTCAGTGGGGTGGTAACATCTGTTCCACGGATGGTAAACGTGAGGTGGGTGTTTGATGTGTTACTATGTTGCCAGTGTTCCATTATGACAACACTTCTCCCATTACACCCGGTTGTTACTTCACCGTGTTCCTGAGCGGACTGCGTAGATGGTAGCCGTATAGTACTAGGACCACCTACTGTAGGCCTCCTAGGTCTTTTAGGGTAAGACAGGATCTCTAATCTCTTGCCCAATCCTACATCTACCCCCCAGTCTACAGTTTATTGTTTGGGGAGCTTCTCTGTTATGCTCCTGTCTGAACATGGAGGGTCTCTTCCAGAGAGAGGGGTTTCGACAAGGGGATCAATAAACCCATCAGCATGAAGACAGTTTGTTCGTATTGACAGATTCATCCGGAAATTGGGCACTGAACAAATACACCCAGAACTGAGCTACAAGCTGAGGTTTGCTTCTCTTCCTGTTTGTATTGATTGTGTAAAACAAATGATTTACCAAACATGGGATACGCCTTTTTTCTAAATATGAAGGTAACTTACTAACTCTAGTAAAAGCGAATTAATGTGATTGTGTGATGGTGAATGGATGTTAGTGTGAAAAGGACTTTTTAATTGTGTATGTGGCTGTGTGCATGTCTCAGCAGGGGCCTCTGCCCGTCTGATGGGGAGAATGAGATCACTGCTTTCCCCTGCGATTTGTGACATCTGCATGTCAAGGGACAGGATGGAGCTGGGGATTGTACGGCAGAGTAAAGGAGTGGAGGGGAGGCAGAGTAAAGGGGTGGAGGGGAGGCAGAGTAAAGGGGTGGAGGGGAGGCAGAGTAAAGGGGT
>JACXGI010000079.1:27661-42590 GCA_016801175.1 Esox masquinongy | reverse complement strand
GCCAAGGTAACTCCTAACCCCCCCATCACCTTTGACTCTTGCCCCTGAAAACTCTTGATCATCATTAGCCATGTTTCCAACCACTGTTTTTTCTGCGGTTTAGGTCAGGTTTTATGATAAACTGCTGAGGACTGTGGTGGAAACAGGACCTTTCTGGGAAATATATTTAATATCACCAGGCAATGTTTTGCAATCTTTTTGTGTCTAAAAGTAATTAAGCTAATTGCATTGGTCATTGAGTTATGTAATGATTATGATGTGTGGTCCTTCCTCTACAACCTGGAAAAAAACAGGCAGTTTATTGTAGTACACATTAAATTAGTTAGTTCACTGGCTGGACAAAGTGCACTGTGATGCGTGTGATGCTCTTTTCCAATAGCAGTCCTGCTCTTATCCATAATAATGTCATCCTGAAACCAAAGCAGCCTTTCTGCCTTTCTACCAGCTCTTCAGACGAAATCAGCCTCTTATTGTTGAATATTGCTACATTTGATAGATCTATGCATGCTTAATAAACATTAAGTAAATCATTGATTTGGTCTGGAGCTGCAGACAAACATGGTGCCTAAATCACATACCAATTGTTGTGGAAATACATTAATAGCCTACACTCAACTGGTTACTATCTAGTGAGGTCTGTGACTTATACTAATCAGTAACTTAAAGAAATAAGTTACTTATGAAGAACATTCCCTTAATTGGCCATCAGAAAGGGAGATCAGCCAGTTTCTGATTCTGTAGTTTAATCTTCCAATTCTGATCGCTCTTTTGTTAGAAACACTGCTAGTGAGAACTCAGATCTTTTCTTAATACTTGTGATAATACTTCCATAAAAAGCAGTTGCAGATGGAAACCAAGCTATTGTCTCAAAACAGAGTGCATGATGTCCTTTTGGTCTTGGTGGGCTGCAGGATGTACATGCATTTGTTCCAGCCCAACACTTAACTCACCCATTTATTGTAACTAACTACACTCTCACCTCTGGCCGTGTTTCACATCCCACCAGAACCGTGAGCAGCTGCAGGCAGATCTGATTGGCTACCAGGCTAAGATTGCCGACCTGGAGAAGGCATTGGCAGAGAAGGGGCAGGTAAAAGAGGAAAAAGGCGGGGACAAGATGGGGAGATCCCTGGCTGCTCCACTCTCACTGGCCTTGCTGCTTGTCTGTCTGGGGGCTTTGCTTTTGGCCTGGCGCTACGCCGACCGGATCTGTCGCCGGATCCGGTGATGTCACCCTGATGTCACATCTTTGACCTGAGTGCATGCTATACCCACTGTCGTCAGTCAATATTTTTTTCCAGCCTTTTTTATGTAGTTTTATATTTTCTCTGGAAAATATATTAACATTGTATTCTCACGATCAATAGAAAATTGATTGAATGATATGTCATACCAAACAAATCATCCATTCAAACCAAAGGACACCATTTATAAATCATTCCGAAAAACAAGATTGATAAGAATTTTTGATTTTCTCAGTTGTCTTGTCGTAGAAATGGCCTTCAATCAGTTCCTCTATGAAGTTATTTTCATGTATAAGTAATATTTCTAGAGAAGAGGACGTGGAGTTTGGCAGATCACATACTGTGGATCGTTTACTTTTATTGTTGATGTTTCTGAGCAATTTGAACAGAATGATTACATCTAAGATCGATTTTACAGATATTCTACCTCTTGAAAGCTCCATTTTCTGTTGTGTTTATATTGTACATGACATTGGGTTACTGCATGTTGCCTGTTTGTTTCACTGTGGCCTTGTTTCATTGTTGACTGTTTGAAGCCTGAATATTCCTGTTTCATGTTGTGTAGCATGTTGTTCACTCTTTCACTGTCCCAATGCAAACCTCTCAGCACTTGTCTCAAATTTTTTTTTTTTGGTTCAATAAAGCCCTATTACAGCAGTTTATTTTGTGTTTGTCTTAGGCATGCTTGCATGGGTGTTCAGTATTTCAGAATGCTATTTCACTTATTCTGGGCTTCTGGGTCTCAGTTGTAAGCATCTGTTTTGGACAAAGGGTGGATTTCTCTGGGTTGAGGTGTGTTTGCTTGCACAGTTTCTCCAATGGGTGGCATTGGGCATTCTTCACCCCGTAATTGTGTGTTGTATCAGTGTATGGTGTGTGTGTGTGTTTGTGTGTATTTCCTGTTGTTTGAAAGTGTGTTCTACGTCCTCTCCCCTCTGTCCTTCCTCTGTGATCTGTAAACCAAGCGATTGAAGAGATCTAAATTTGTTAGAAGGCTAGTGGAATAGTTTCTTTCCCTCTCCGAGAGCAGACTTTCATTGAGAAAGCTGTCTTACCACAGAAGAGTTTTGAAACCTGCTACACCCTCTTTTGAATCAGCTTTTGTTTTGTCCAAAAGAAAGTTGGTGGGACGTATTAGAACATTGCTACTTATTCTTTTATCAATACTATGTCTTGCAAAACTAACATTTGTTTCCACCTCCAGTTTACACTATTTATTTCGGGATCAATCTCTGTAAACTTAAGTTGCTCGATAAAGTAAAGAGGGATAATGCCTTTTAATACAAGTGCATTTTTGTGCACTTTTATTCTCCTCGCCTCCTCTGCTTGATCACCTTTGACCTTTTCCAGAAGGCCAGAGCAGACAGATGACAGAGGATGGTTGAATTAGATAAAAACTATGAAAGGCCTGTATGTTTCTTCAGGACTCTAAGTGGGTGGAGGAGAAGCAGTACCTCATTAGGACCAATCAGGAACTCCATGAGAAGGTAAGGTTCCTCCCACTTCCTGTTGTCGCTAACAGTCCTGTAAGACGGGTTGCCAACCTAGGGGGCACCTGCGTTTCCTGGGCATTATATATATTCCTTAGGCCTTACCTGATGCGAGTGGGAATTTCTTCATACAATGTTTTGTTTTTATATAGAAAACTGTTAAATATATTTATAGAATATAAAATTAAGGGCCTGATAGAAATAGGTTGGGGTTGGGAACCCCTCCATTAAGACAGCTTAAAGGAGATAGAAATGGGGAGCATATGATTAAACTTTCATTGATGAATATTTAATCTGTGGTGGAAAATACCAAAGTGTTTGTGTGTGTTTAGATGTGTGTGTTGCAGCAGGCTGAGTCAAAACTTAAGGCGGAGGTGCAAGATGCGAGGGATCAGAATGAGCTTCTGGAGTTCAGAGTGTTGGAGCTGGAAGTAAGAGAGTGTACTACCATCAAACTGTCTACAGGGGGCGACACTGGCATCCAGTCCCGACGTAGGACCTACATACAGTGAACACATACCAAGCCGTGACCCAGTGTATAGCCCATGTGTTTTCTTGTTCTACTGACTGACTGCCTTATGTTCTCCCTGAACTGGAAAATGTGGTGTTTTTAATTGAAAGATGTACAAGAATGTTGTAATGGAAATAAATGTATTTAAGTCACTGTGCACCCCATCTTTGTTCATTTCTCTGCTCCCTCCCTGCATGTTGTTCTTAAGTTTTCTTTGTTAATTTTGAAACATAGATTTATTTTTGGTTGTATGCACCGCGTTCAGATCATCTTGTTCCAGAGCTCTGGAATGGTCACCTTCCGAAAACATTGAAACAGAAAGTTTCCTTCATACAAGTTTAACCTTCTGTTTCGACAAACACTCTTCCTCCAACAACAGATGTATAATATCTTACATGACCTCTTATATTTATCTTATTATGCATTATCCTAGTAGTATCTTTCATGATGTCCCTGGAGATACTATATCAGTTCAAGAGCTGCTGCTAAACGAAGTGTGTGTGTGTGTGTGTGTGTGTGTGTGTGTCTGTGTGTGTGTGTGTGTGTCTGTGTGTGTGTGTGTGTGTGTGTGTGTGTGTGTGTGTCTGTGTGTGTGTGTCTATGTCTATAAAAACCCATAACACACACACATAAGGGCGAATGCATAATGAAAGCCTTCCAGCTACACACTTATTTGAAGTCAGTTTTAGCATGTATTTTTGTTTGCATCACTTTTTATATCATGTTTCTCCATCCACCTTATTTGGACAGATTCTGAGCATGCTATCCTCATCATGTAAGTACTGTAAATCATTACACTGTTCAGTTCAGTTTCCAGCCCTGACCCCTCCATTATCGGTCTCACCAGCCTTCTCAAGCAGAACATCATTTGGCTTTTGTGATCTCCAAGGTGGACGGGAGGACTGTGTGGAAATGGATTTACCAGGGCGGTGTTAACCGTTCTTGTTGTCCAATAGGAGAGGGAACGCAGGTCTCCCGCCATGGGCTTTCACATTACTTCCTTCCCAGAAAACACCACAAGTGCTCTGCAGACACACTGCCACCAGGAGGGGATCAAGGTAACACACTCTCTCTCGCTCTCGCTCTTCATCTCATAGCTTGTATTAACTTGATGTGTGAACCCTCTTCAGGACGTGGTTATTCCAGACCTAATGAAGAAGTTGGATATCCTGGGAGATAATGGGGTGAGTTAGAGTCTCTCCACTCCTAATACTCTCAGTATAATGCTCTTTACCAAATCAGTTAAAAGCTTCATAATGATTTTAATCTTTCCTCCATTCCTCTATCCCTTTCTCTCCTCCTGCCCTCCTCTCCAGAACTTGCGTAATGAGGAGCAGGTTGTTGTCATCCAGGCGGGCACGGTTCTGTCAATGTGTGAGAAGGTCAGACTACGCCTCCTTTTCCTATTTGTCCTCCTTTCTCATTCTCCACCTCTAGTTTCTTCTTCTATTCCATCCTTCTGTTCCTACTCAAAATATCTCAGCAGGCCTCTGCTGGCATCTAGTGGTCACTGGTCATCTCCATTATCTTCAGTTAATTATTGCTCACTTTAATTTCTCCTTCCCAAGTGGTTGAAACAGATAGACAGCACAGAGGCAGCCCTGACCCAGAAGATGATTGATCTGGAAAGTGAGAAGGTGAGTTGAAAAACAACATAATGTACCAAGTGGTTGTTTTACAACTGCTTCTTCAGTTGTTTGATGTGATGCCATTGTCTTGGTGACTTGATGTTATATCCTGTGTTCTGCTGGGGCTGTCACAGGACCTGTTCAGTAAGCAGAAGGGTTTCCTGGAGGAGGAGCTGGACTACAGGAAGCAGGCCCTGGATCAGGCCTACATGGTACGACTTCATTGGCTAGCCCGGAGAGTCACTCGGCCACTGTCCCCGTCGTAAAGGAACAGTGGCGGTTATCCTCCTCAGCTCAGTTGTTGTGGCACTTAGAAAGCCTGGACAGTGGGTTCAATTCCTGGAGCCACATGTATGTCAAATGGATGAGCCCATGACAAAGTTGCTTTCGATAAAATAAAAAATAAACATCTGCTAAATAGCGTGTGTACATATATCGCAATGGTTATTATGTTATCCAGTACCAGTTCTGATAAAATAGTGTAAAAGTAGCCAATAGGCCTAGATTCATAAGACCTGAACCCACCAAACATCACTAACCCAGAGCTCAATCATGATGTTTGAATTTGTCATGTGTTTTTTTTTGGGGGGGGGATACTGCATCTTTTTACCTCAACAAACCCCTGTTTGCGCTGCGTCTGCAAAGATAGATAGAGGCGTGTCATAGCGGAGAAGGGAGTAAGGCTGTGTGTACACTTCCACTTCCCTGAACTGGCCCAGGCCAGATCTGTTAATGTCGTGTAGCATTACACAGTAGAGGAATGACCAACTCATATTTCTTATGTTCTCCCCCTCTCTCCTTTTATTTTAACCCTCATGACCGCCATACGAGGTAACAGCAGTGTAGCGTGCAGTGCTCACCGTCATTTACTGATTTTGTCCAGTGTGTGTTTTTGCTGTGTATTTGTGTTTCAGTTCCACTTTATACTGTGTCAGTAGAAGCGTGTATTTACATGGCACCTGGCATTGTCGGCTCTAAATGGCCTCAACGGTTCTTTGTAACAAGATGTACTTAGTATCTGCGCTGTAGTTCACGTGCAAGTGCAGTACCACAAAAAAACACATCACCGTAGTCACGCTACATATAAAGTGGAACAGTGTCTTCCATCTCTGCCGCGATCACAGTGGCGTGACTGTGTGACTGTGTGACAGAGGATCGCCGAGCTGGAGGCTACGCTGTATAGCGCCCTGCAGCAGGAGCCGGGAGGGCGCGCGCTGGCTGAGTCCCTGTCGGACAGGCAGAGGGAGGAGCTGGGGCTCGCTGTGGACAAACTGCGGAGGCAGATACTGAGGCAGAGCCGCCAGTATGACAGTCAGGTCTTACAGGAGCGCATGGAGCTCCTGCAGCAGGCCCAGCAGGTAAGGAGAGGCCTTCACCCGCAGGTGACACAGAGGAAAGATGCAGTATCCCACCCACCTCTCCCACCTCTGTGTGTGTGTGTGTGTGTGTGTGTGTGTGTGTGTGTGTGTGTGTGTGTGTGTGTGTGTGTGTGTGTGTGTGTGTGTGTCTCCCCTTGTGTTTTGTGTAGCGCTCCAAACCTCTGCATTCCACATAAGTCCAATTCTTATTCTATTTATTTTAATACTGACCCTTTAACAGAACGTCTTACATGCCTGTCCTCAACATGCTTCAGAAACTAACCATCAACTTGCTAATCAGTAACACAGTAACAGTTCACTATAGACATCAAAATTATACAAAAATATTCTCTGTTACTGACCTACCGTGTAGCGAGTGTTCGTCATGGTCTCTCCATGGCTCTGTCTTTTGTCCTGACCCTGCTAGGAGCGCAGTACAGGATCTCAAACTAATCTCCCTGGCCACCTCTCATCTGGCTGAATCAAATGTCCCTTGGTTGTAACCTAAGCAGCTTTAAGGGTTCAGTTGAGCCACAGCAGGCAGATATGGTCAACACACCGCCTGTGTTTCATAACTATCATGATTACCTACTAGTGAACCGGGGGCGGTATGGTTTTGCATTCTGTGCTTGTCTTAGTGTTTGTCATGAATGCCAGTTTTTCTTAAACTTTATCCAACTATTTTGTTAATGGTGCCGTTGGGATAGTCCTACACAAAATATAATATAAAGGCCAAATACAATTCATGAAAGGTTTACAAAATAATGAAAAGTTAATAACCAAAATATTTTGGATTGCATAACCTCCTTAGTTTAGGTAAGACTGGGTCACAACAAGAATTATCTCTTTAAATATGGTGAAGTTAGTAACTATACTGTGGATGGGGATGTTACCATGAGCCTTGTCTTGGTGGTATTAAAACTTTCAGTTAAATGACTGATTGGAGATACCAACTTCAGTAAACTAACCTGTACTGAAGTTACAATACTGACCTAAACGACAGTGCTTAGGCACTAATGCAATACTGTGGGAGGAATATACTTTTTGGCCTAAATGCAAAGCCTCATGTTTGGGACAAACCCAACACATTGTATCACTAAGTAGGCCTCCTTATGTTCAAAGACTGGGGAGTTTTTCCAGACAGAATCCTTGCGGTAAATCTGCTTTAGTCTGCTTTACACTGGGAGAGGAATTCACCATTCAGCAGAGCAATAACCAACAACACAAGGCTAAATCTACAATGCTTACCATTTCATGGTTTTGATGTCTCCACTATTATTCTGCAATATCAAAAATATAACATATTGCAATGTCGAAAATATAATATAAAACTAAATAAATATCCTTGAATGAGTCCAAACTTTTGACTGGTACTGTATATATTATTGTACAGTACTAAGAGCATTACAGAGTATTTTGTGCATATCAAAATCGGTTTCAATTACATTTTGTAAAGCAACAAAATGTGAAAAAGTCCTTGGGGTACAAATGCATGGATAGAGTTATTTTGGGATTGGATAGTTTTGCTTTTATTAATAACTGTTTAGCAACCATAAAGTGATTTTCTACTTTAGCTATGCAGATAACCTATGATTTTGAGGCCGTAGGTAAACTACAGGTGAGTGTGTGTTTTAGGGATGAGGGTGACCTCCCGAACTACATGTTGTGTGTTATTTGCTTCACAGAGAATACGACAGTTGGAAGACATGATTGAGATGCAAAAGAGACAAGTCAAGGAAATAGAAGAAAAGGTATGTCATTGTATATCTGTCTAAAACACAGTTTCTGTGTTGTGCCATTAAGCATTGAGTCTTTTTAATTTGAATTATTTACCTAAACAATAACACTTGTCTTCTTCTCGCTCGTTTTATTATTCTTTTGAACTATTTTCTTTTTTTAGTTTTTGTTCCTCTTTTTGTTTTTCTCTCTAGCTTTTATCCTTTGGCCTTAATGACACCGACATTGACCAGCATCAGGTAATGACATACCTACAATATCTCTATTATACTGTGCAGTGATGATGGTGACAGTGATGTGGATGATGACGATGGAGGTCATTTTTCTGTTTCCACAGGTGCTAAGGCGCTCAAGTGGAGTGAGGAATATATACACAACATATTTATTTTTTATGCATTTCTACATGGTTCACAAACCTTATGGCCTTTTTGATAAACATGCACTTTTGTGGAAGACCCTACCCCGGAATGCAAAACAAAACTATGACTTTGAAAAGTGAACAAATATCAGAGACTGGTAAAGAGGTGTATCATTGTTTTTTGTATAGAAAGGATGTCTCCCCTGTCATTTATGGAAGTGAAAGATTTTTACAAAGTCTGATGTGAGTTCCGAAAAGCATGAACAATATTACTGGATAACTTAAGCAAGCAGATGAATAAAGAAACTGGGAGAGATGGAAAGATGGAGACAGTGCCTGAAATGAATTTAGAGCCAGACAACGAAAAAGTGCAATCAAAGAGGAGAGAGAAGTAGTAGAAGGAGAAAGCAGGAGAAAGGTGGGGAGGGGTAAAGGTAGCAGGAGGACCTTTTAACACAGACCTGGACGCAGTCCTGGACAAAGGACCTGCCCGGAAAGCTCAGTGCATGAAGCTCTCCATGGAAACGGCAGTCACAGCCGCTTTCAAAGAGTAAAAAAAAGTGAAAGCTTTGGACTTTGGAGTCATCGGTAATCTAAAATCGGTCACCAGAGGACTGAGGAGTCAGGAGGAGTCCGTTGAACGCAACAAAGAATCATCTGGAGGGACAGTAGAGGACTTTATTAACGTATGTCTTATTTCATTTAATTTTAAATGAATGAAGTTTATTTTATCAGAGTCATACTGAGAACACCATCGATGATAGGTACAGTACAGTGGGAGCTTTTGTAAAAGGGCTCCATTAAAAAAAACCATATAGCTTTAAAAACGTGTGACATTGAAAAGGGGCTAACCAACATTCTGGTTACTAAAACTGTAGTCCCTAAAAAATGCTGTTCACAAAGGTCATGCATGGGACTTGAATGAAGTGGCAACAGCCTTCATGTAGAGGATGTGGCCGTAGTCCGGGTCTGTTGTGGACTGAGGACTGAATAATCTGCTTTCTACTGTTCAGTGAGAGGTATGACCTATTTCTACGGAATAAGCCAGGTTTATTCTTGTCTTCATAAGTCACTCATCAATATGCTTTTTGAAACTTTTTTCAACTACCCCGATGCCCAGAAATTCCTAAGCAGGGATATGATCAATATGGATAAAGTACATCTTTTTAAATCATTAAGAGATTTTAATTATATATTATCCCAACTGTGTCTTTAGGTTCTTTGAACAAACCCAAAACAACCAGCTCTGTTGTGCAGTTCTTGGTTATTCATTTGCTCCACATTCATGAGCTTAATCAAAGTTATGCAATAACTTGGCTTACTTGGAAAGATGGCTGCTGGGAGGAGGGGGAGGGGCCTGCCCTGTGCTAGGGAGAGGTGCTTGGGTAACATTAGATGCATGTCTTGCCAGCCACTTGCTGCAACCAAGCTGCTGCCTTCGTGAATAATGTAATCTCTTTATGTGTGTTCCACTGCTGCAAACAGTCAGGAAAAAGAGGGCAGGGATGAGGAAGAAGAGGAAGCTAATGGAAAGAAGGATGGAGGACAGGGAGGGATAGGGAACGGGCGGTGGTGGGGTTTGTTTCACATAGAGAATTAGAGCCCGTGAGAGAGGTGAGCATGAGTGTGTTTGTTGCTTTGCTGCCACACTCTGGACTCATGCAGCGAGATGGCTTGTAGGGTAACTGAACTGAAACACTTGGCCCACAGGTTCTAGAGAGCAGGTTCTCCACAAACACAACCATGGAGGGAAACCAGATTACCACTGCTGGGACCCAAACCAGAGCCGGTTCAGCAACGGACCTCCAGGTTTTGACCCACAGGTTGAGGCTACTAGAACAAAGCGTGAGAGACAATGTCAGCTCCTGTGCCGAGTCTGAGAGTGTCCTGCACAACAGGTGAGGAGCGGGTGAGACAGGGATTGTATATCAACTAGCGCCACCAACATTAGACCACGACCGTATCAAATGACATACCGCAGCTAACATTACCACGCAACACGCCGCCACACCGGTCAGTTCCCTGAAACAATAGCCTTGTGCTGTTTTTTGATGAGGAACTGAATGTCAAACCCCCCAGACTGTATGGGACACACTTCCTGGAAGCACAGGTGCGGAGCAACAATGGTAGCGAAGTTTGTCAGGCGGAGTAATGTCATTTTTTTGCTAATGTCAAGTAATAGCGTGGTAATGCCGTCTTGTGATATGCTAGTGTGTGGTAATGGTATGGGAATGTAATGTGATCCGAGGAATCATCTCGCGCTCCCGTGCAGGATCAGAGAGCTTGAGGTGTCAGAGAAGAGCCTGCTACAGAAAGTGGGGGAGCTCACCACCAACTCAATCCTCCGCTGTCCCAGCATGCAGCAGCGCCAGAGGCTGGACGAGCGGCTCCATGCGCTCAGGGAGGAGGTGCGGTCTGTGGTAAGCAGGAGGCGCTGTACCTAACATGAGCATCAGTGAGACACAGTAGAAGATACACTTAAACATGATAGTTCTGTAAGCTCTTTCGCAAATCTTAGTTGTGTCTTTTTTTATTGAAGTGTAAGTTTTATCTTGAGTTGTAAGTGTATTGTAAGTATGTTACCTCAGGTTGTTTCAATACGTGTCAGGTGTGTAATGGCAACAGTCTGAGTTAAATGATGTCTATGACCTATTTCGGTCTTAATCATGGTCTCCCTGTCTATGTTCCAGTCCCAGGAGAAGGAGCAGGGGGAGCGTGTTTGGAGAGACAGGCTACAGCGATGCCAGGCCCAGCTCAGGGCCAAAGAAGAAGAGATGGGATGCCAGTCGCAGTACTTTGAACGCTTTAAGAGCCAGTTACAGCAGAAGCTTGACCTGGCCAGAGACCGAGAGCAAAGCCTGCAGACCAGAGTCCACCAGCTGGAGAATCGGGTCCTGGAGTTGACCGGGTCTGAAACCACCAACATGACCAGAGTCCACCAGCTGGAGAATCGGGTCCTGGAGTTGACCGGGTCTGAAACCACCAACATGACCAGAGTTAATGCAGCCTGCCTCAACACTGCTACTGCAGCCAATGTCAGCAATGTCATGGTACCCACCTCAGCTCAACATAGGGCAGAGACGGACTCAGAGAGACTGCCCCACCCAAGAGAGGAAGGAGAGGGAGAGGAGGAGGACAGGGAGGAGAAGACACTGTGGAGACACTATGCACAGCAGCTCCAGCAGAAACAGGGGGATGATGATGGAGAGATAGAGGGAGACAGAGAAGGAGAGGCTGAAAGTCCAGGAGCTGGGGCCAAACTGAGAGACTTCATCCTCAGCCTACAAGAGGACCACCGAGGACTGCTGGAGAGGGAGGAGCAGGGGATTGCGGAGCGGAGGGGACTGATGGAGCAACTGCAGGAGGCACATGAGAATGTCCGCTTCCTCTCGTGTGAGGTGGAGGAGATGAGGACACTTGTCCGCAGGCTGAAGCTGACGGAGAGCTCCCTGACAGAGGAGGTGGAGGAGCTGCAGGAAGAGAACCGGAGACTGTGTCAGAGGCTCAGCTACACCCTCAGAGAGATCAACCACCACCCTGGTTCTGCTGAGCCTGACTCTAAACTCAGTCCCTGGTCCAGCTCAGCAGACCCAGGACCCAGCCTGGATAACCGATCGCCAAACTCCCCTGCCCTTGATCAAGCAAGTCCTTGCTCTGTGGACAATTTTGGCCCGGTGAGTGATGACAATTTGGTGAAGGGGCCTCATAAATTATTAGCAGGTCTTAAGTCTTAGAGTTAACAAAGAGCTAAGCCTCCAGCAAGGGAATGTTTTAATATAAATGTATTGATTTTCTAACCGTGTCTTAGTAATAAATTATACATTTGAATAAAAAAAAAGATGAACTGCAGAGAGTGTGGCTTGTGTGTTTGAGACTGGGATTGGCTTTGTTTTGAGTGTCTAATGTTTATGCAGGTGAAGCTGACCCCAGGCCTGTCATTGCGAGACACACCTATCTCAGCCCACCGATATGGAACAGCCCAGAGGTCCCAGGAAGTCTCCACTTTGCCTCTGCCCCAGCCGGACCTCCTGAACCTCTCTGGGCACCTTCGTGAGAACCCGGGTCTCCTAGCAACAGGGACAAAGAGCAGTGAGCCGGCAGAGATGAGTCGTGGGGATTGGTGTCCTGGTTCCGGGTGTTTGACTTCTCTCAACCTGGACGAAGGGACGAGCGAGGAGACCGAGGCCCTGAGAGGAGCTTACCTGGACATGGGTGGTGATATGGACTCAATCCGTGACCACAGGGACCTGCTGGAGGGCACTCAACGACACACACAGGATGAGCTGCACAGGGTGACCGAGGAGAACACCCGACTGATACGGAAACTCAGGGAACTGGGCGGAATGGAAGCCTGCGAGATGGAGCAAGGGTCCTCGCTTACAGACCAAAAGAGCATGACAGGAAATGTACAAGAAAGCAGGGTGACGACTCAAAACCAAATACCCTCGGGAAGCAGAGAGCCTAATAGCACTCCAACCCAGGATCATAATATCCTAGCCTTAACCCAGGATGACCTTTCTCTGTACACCTTAACCCAGGAAGAGCTGGTTCTTGCCTTGAACCAGGAGAATTGCGCCCTGGGCAGGCGTATCCAGGAGCTCTTGGCACATATAGAGAGCCAGGAAGGGGAGAGTGAACGGGAGCTGGCCCAGCTCAGGCAACAGGTGTCCCTGCTTGAGAAGGAGAGCTGCAGCCTGGAGCAGGAGAACCAGGAGCAGGGGAGTCTTATTACGGAGCTGACCAGGAAGACTGAGGATGACCTCAACACTATCATGGAGCTGCGGCAGAGATTGGCCGAGAGCGGACAGCGAGGCCTCATACAGGATGACCAGGGTTCCGTCCAGTCGGAGTGCTGTCAACAGAGCGAGCATACGGTCGCGTCAAAGTACGCTAAACAGGGTCAAGACACTTTAGGGTCTGTGAACAGTCTACAGGGCGATCTGACAGCAGGGTCGGTGAATAGTGAAGAACTGCTGGTTGACTACACAGTCAGGTCAGTGTGTGGTCCACAGGAAGACCGTTTGACCTCTGAGTCCGTGGGCAGGCTCAGAGAGGAGAGGGACGAACTGATTGGGTCTGTCAGGAGTCTCAAAGTGGAAAGAGAGCAGGTAGTCTTGTCAGTTAGCAGCCAGACAGAGGAGAAACACCAGCTGACACGCTCACTCTGGCTTCTGAAAGAAGAACGAGACCAGATCAATCAGTTACTCTGCAGTTTAAAAGAGGAGAAAGAACAGCTTGCAAGGTCCCTATGTGGTCTGAAAGATGAGACAGACAAGATGAAACGGTCATTGTGTGGTTTAAAAGAGGAGAGAGACCAGCTAGTTCAGTCAATGTCTGTTTTCCAGGAGGAAAAAGACAAGCTCTCGCAGTCTCTCTGCACTCAAAAAGATGGGAGAGAACTTAACGAGTCACTTTACCACCTAAAGAAAGAGAGAGACCAGTTGAAGTCAATGTGTAGTTTAAAAGAAGAGAGAGAACAGAGAGCACAGACTCTCCATCATCTAGAGCAGGAAAGAGACAAGCTGTCATCTCTCTGCCATCAAAAAGACATTAGTGCTCTAAAACAAGATAGAGAGCAGATAGTTCAGTCAATAGATGTTCTAAGGGAACAGAGAGAACAGTTGACGGAGGAGAGGGACCAGATGCAAATGGACATTGCTGCCTTAAGGAATCAGCTACTGTTACCGGGCTGGAGTCACAACCAGCAGCCGTCCGGGAACCCCATTGGCATGGCAACACACATAGAAGGTGTGGCTTCAGAGAGCAGGGGTGCAGTGCCAAACATGGATGTTGATGACGATGTCAGTCAGAGAGGTCCTGCCACGGCCTACTCCTGCACGACCATTGACCTGGGTCCGTCTGCTCAGGTATGGCTGCATGGTTTTATTTGTGTGATGATGGGGCACAGATGAGTTTCTTTTAGATGTAGTATGGCTTGGTTGTGTGGTTTATAGCATATCTCTGTATCCAGGACCAGTTGGGAGGCAAGAGGACAGATGTGGAGACGAATATTCTGGTGAAGGAGATGGAGTTGTTGGGGATAGAACTCAGAAGGTCAAGAGAAGAACTGGCGAAGGCCAAATCAGTGGTGAGCTCTCCTTACCGTCTCCTGTTGGCCAATCAAGTGAGAGGTCAGATCCATGACTCCACAGCATCTGTGTGCAGGCTCAGGAGTGGTCCCGGGAGCTGGGTGTGTCTGAGGTGCGACGAGAGGAAGCTGAGAAGAAAGCACTACAGGCAGCCAGTAAATTGAAGAGGTTGAGGGAGGAAACCGAGGAGATTGAGAGGGAGAACCACACACTGAGAGCAGAGGTATCCCATTCTCTCTACTGTTATGGAAATTCTAGAACTAATGTACTTCAAGAGTTCCAATCGATGGAATTGCCATCACACTACACAGTAATGAAACCACACTGTGATGTGGTGGTAAACCGCTAGCTGTGCCTGTCACTAGGTGGGAGAGGTGAAGAGCAGATTGGCAGGTCTGAAAAGAGAAGAGACTGATGCTCACTCACTGAGGATCAAGATGGAAGAAAAGTTCAACTTGCTTCAGGCTGAACTCAAAGAAAAGGTGTGTGTGTGTGTGTGTGTGTGTGTGTGTGT
>JACXGI010000079.1:0-27561 GCA_016801175.1 Esox masquinongy | reverse complement strand
AGGGAAGAGTGGAGCACAACAATCCTCTCTCTGAGGGCGCGTTACCATGATGTCAGAACCAAGGTAAGCAAACGTCTATCTGATCAGAAAATGGGAACATTTTGGTTCCCAGTTTAGTCATCCTTTTGAACAGATCAAGGATTGTTTTAATTCTGTCGATGAATCCCAAGCCAAACCACAGCAGGAGAATACATAACTGAACTTGTGAAGGATCTACTTCACTCTACTGTGATGACCATATATCCCTAATTATTGGGTTGGTAATGTTTGTCTAAAGACATGAGGATCTAATTGTATTAAAAGAGACATGTTATTTATGGTCAGTAGTTTGCGATTATTATGAAGTGTAAGTGTTATTTGTGGTCAGTAGTTTGCAGTTGTTATAATGTGTAAATGATCTTTTTGTTCCGTAGTTTGCGGTTATTATAAAGTGTAAGGGTTATTTATGGTCAGTAATTTGTGGTTACAATAATGTATTAGTGTTATTTCCCGCCTTGTATTTCCTAATTCCTTCCAGTACGATGTTCTCCTGAGACAGAAGAGCCAGACAGATCTGGATGTAGCTCCTCTCAAGGTGAGGGAGACCGGAGGCTGTCTCTTGGTTTGGTTTGGTAAATTGTCTTTTGGAGCTAATAGAAGACTGACAGCCGTTGTGTCCAATGGCAGGCCAAGCTGTCGGTTCTAGTGAGGAAGTGCCAGCAGAGGAACAGCGTACTGGTTCAGATGCTGCGAGCCCTGCGTGGGTACGGCCATCTGGATTACAGTCTGACTCAGGAGGCTGAGGACCTGCTCAACGACCCCATACTGCAGGACTATGTCAGAACCTTCAGTCCGGCTGCGACTCTGCAGAACACCAATGTTCTTAAACCTGCAGCCACAAGACTACCGGAGTGCACCGAGATCTCCACTGTAGCCTGGACAGCACAGGTGAGGTTTACAGCAACACGCTTGACCACTGCGGAGAACTGCTAGCTCGTCTTGTTACCGCGCGGAAAAAAAAAACGCTGACTCACATTGGTACTACAGCAGAAACACAACCGCTAACTCATCACGATACCATTCAGAGAATACGGCTCTTACTTCCTTCCGGTGTAACTCCCGTTGTGAATTTACAATCAAGAAAAAATAATGTAAAGAAATATAATTCACATCATCTGAAGGGGTTGATAGCATAATACTCTGTGAAAGGGGTTTCCCTGGTGTGAGGAAACAGGCTTTTCTGGAAAAGTATGTGTATTTTAGTTCTATACTTGTCATATCTGTGGTTGGGTGTGTTTTCTTTCTGTTAGCTGAGAAAAGCCCTGTCTGAAGACATTAGCAGTGAACACTGAGTAGGGACGGCAGGCCACTGACCCTGTCATAACATGCCTCACATTCAGCAGCCAATGGTCTGGTTCTGTCCATGTTGATAGATCACACATCTGTCATTTTCTCAGGCGCACAGTGTTCCTTCACAGAGCATGTAGTTTTTAGATGCCTGGTACAACATTAAAACAAATTATATCTGTTCCCTTTTCTTCTTGCATGTGTTAATCAATGTGCTTATATTCTCCTGTCATATTTCTACAGCCTCCCCTTTCCGCAGGTGAATCAGTGCAGGTCACTGCAACACAAGATAGACGTGGGATGGACCATCCCAAGATAAGAGGGGGGTCCAGCCTGGTCCCTGATGACTTAGACGAGCGAGGGAGACCACTCATCATCACTCCCTCTTCACCAGACAGATGTGCCAGTCTGAGTAGGAAGCTGACCAGCCCTGAGAAGATCATCAACCTTCACCAGCAGCTGCAGAATATGCTCTCCAATAGCTCCCAAGTAGGCATTTATAGTAGTTCTAAACTATGGAACCTACCTGGAACGCACAAGTCACATTAAACACGATTTTACGTTTTCTCCACTACCACATCATACCTGTCCTCCCATTCTCTCCCCAGGTTCTCCCTTTCAAGAGCGGCTCTCAGGTTAAACTCAGTCCCCCTCCAGGCCTGGGGAACTCCCCAGGACACCCCGACCCGTCCCCTGCTGACGCCGCCCAACCTGAGCACACCCGCATAGCAGCTAACCCGACTACTACTCCCTTATCAATCACTGAGCCCACTAGGTCTACCAGTGGTGGTGTTACCTCCGACCATCCTGCCCGCATCACCTCAATCACCACCACTGCTGTCCTCAGCAGGACTGAACAACACTTCTCAGCTACCTCTAAGACGACCAGCCCTGTTAGGACACCTCCTACCACCAAGGCCTGGTTTGTTAAAGCACCAACTAGCCCCGCCTCATTGAACACTAACCCCACCAACCCTGGCCCTGCTATTCCCCTTAAAACTATAGCCCCCACCAAAATGGCTGCTATCTCTACTGCTCTTCCCTCTTCCCTACCGCTTGTTAAGGAGCATTGTGTCAAGACGCCCTTGTCCGGGTACCAACCTGAACAGGCTAAATCAACCACACTAGCTAAAACCAGAACTAAACCAGGTACAAACGCACAGACGACAGACGCTGCTAAGTGGACGCTCGATGGAAAGCATGCATGTCTGATTCCTGTTCTGTCTTGCTTCTTTAGAACGTCCGGCTGATGTGAGCTCTGTTGAGGTCATCAGGACGGTTGGACAGAGCAGCCTCATGATTGGCTGGGAGAGACCGCCCCTTGATGAGCTGGGCTGCAGCAACGGAACGTTTGTGTATGGATACAGGGTCGGTTGTGTGGGCATGGGAAACGTTTGTGTATGAATACGGGGTCGGTTGTGTTGGCGTGGGAAACGTTTGTGTATGGATACAGGGTCGGTTGTGTTGTCATGGGAAACATTTGTGTATGGATGCAGGGTCGGTTGTGTTGGCGTGGGAAACGTTTGCGAATGGATGCAGGGTTGGTTGTGTTGGCGTGGGAAACGTTTGTGTATGGATGCAGGGTCTGTTGTGTTAGTGTGGGAAACGTTTGTGTATGGATGCAGGGTCGGTTGTGTTGGCGTGGGAAACGTTAGTGTATGGACATGGGGGCGGTTGTGTTGGCGTGGGAAACGTTTGTTTATGGATACGGGGGCGGTTGTGTTTGTGTGGGAAACGTTTGTGTATGGATACAGGGTCTGTTGTGTTGGTGTGGGAAACGTTTGTGTGTGGATATGGGGTTGGTTGTGTTGGCGTGGGAAATGTTTGTGTATGGATACAGGGTTGGTTGTGTTGGCGTGGGAAACGTTCTCATTGCCAGTATAAGTGGAAGATGAGAGAAATATGATCACTCTCTCAAATTGATCACTCTCCACAGATCTATGTAGACGGGGAATTCCACAAGTCTGTCATGAGCTCTGCATGCACCAAGGTACAGGATAATCAATGCAACATACTCCTGCTTTCCGTTTCTCTTCCTCCTGTCCTAATAATGGGATTATTCTAAATCATTTGTAAGGTGTTTCTGCACAGCATGAGTTCGGTTGAGTTGCTGAAGGTGGCAGTGTATCTCTTCTCTGCTAGTGTATTCTGGAGAATCTGGATCTGTCCAGTCAGGTCCACATCAGTGTCCAGACGCTGGGCTCCAATGGCCTCTATGCTGAGAAGGTCCACCTCATCTACAAGGGAAACCAAACCAATTTTAGTACAGACCAGAACCCTTTCATCATTGACCATATCCATGTCAATACAGCTGCTGGTCGCTGGACAGATCCTCATTCTCCAGACTGTAGGACTCCGTCCACACATCCACAAAGAAGCTTCACCCAACCAGTGAGTTCTCCAGACACGCTCTCCTCCAAATTGATGTGGCCACCACTTCAGGCCACCTCAGTGGTTTCTTTGTCTATTTATCTAACTTTGTGTGTATATTTACACTGTGTGTATGTCTTTCCCCCTTTCAGTTTGTAGCCATCTACAACTACACCCCCCTTAGGGACAGCCCTAACCTCCACCCTGGCCGAGAGCTGGCCCTGACTGTAGGAGACACTGTCACGCTGCTAGGAAACCCCCGCAGCAACGGCTTCTGTGAGGCAGAGGTGGTCCAGTCAGCAACAGAGAGACCAATCATTTACTGATAAACTTGCAGCATCAGCTTGAAGCTGGTTACTTTTTTAGACAGACCAGCTGACCGAGTGACTGTCTGTTTCAGGTGATTGACAGACGAGGAGTCCTGGAGGAAGTACCTGTTCCCTACCAACATGTAAGCCCCGCCACTCCCAAGTCTTCTCCCGAGAGAGGAGCAGATGAAAGGCCACTGTGACTGCCAATCAGACAGGATGAGATGATAGCCGCTGTGACTGCCAATTAGTGAGGACGACATAACAGGCTACTATGACTGCCAATCAAAGTATGCTTTCCTGCAGAGAGCAAAATCAATGACATTCGCTAATGCTCACCGCCTCTGACCTAACATTCATAAGTGTTCACTGCCCCAAGTCATTTGAGTTGGAAGGCTAACCCTAAATGCGGAAAGGGCATATCTGTGTAAGTAGGGCCAAGTTTGACACTGCTTATTATTTAGACACTTCTAGCCTGCATAACGTCCATTGAGATTGTCGAATCACCACAGACTGTCCTTCAAAATCCCCTGTTCTCAGTGTGACAGAACCAAGGTGGGTCTGAAGGATGTGACTATTTAGTGGTAAGTCATTTAGCATCGTTACAGTCATGCATGCTGAAATAGTTTGGGAATGGTTGGTCCTTTGGCGCCACACTCTGCCAACTGAGCTAAAGAGGGACCCAATTTTTGTGGTAGACCAACAGCATGGTGATGTCAGGTGACATCAGCGTGATGAAGTAGTTTTTCGCAAGGTTATTGTACTTGATCTTTTGATACCGAGCCAAATTATGTAGTAGGCCGTCCATTCCAAAGATTTTTCAGTTCCTCGTTGTTATACAATAGCCAGTCATGGTTTTCAAAATCAAATCGTGGCATTTTATTAAAGTATGATATGTTGTTTTACTGCAAAATCTACTAATTTATGTAATTCAGATGAATATGGGCCTGTTTCGCGGACACAGATTGAGCCTAGTCATGGACTAAAAAAATCCAGCTCAATGGAGATTCTCCATTGAGCGTGATTTTTTGTTGTTGTCCATGAGTAGTCAAACTCTAAGTCAGCTAAAATGGCCATAAATGTTATCACTGATATTTTAAAGATTATTCAAGAACCTGAGATATGCCAATGGTGTGTGCTGAACTGTATGCGTGACTGAGTAGGTATCTCATTTCATTTCCTCATCCACAGTCTATCTACAGTCCTAACTGAAGTTAACTGTCTTTATTACATTTTGATGTCCTTCTCTAAAAGCATCTAAAATGAAATGGAGAAAACACATTCTGTGTCGCACACTTTCCTTGTCCTTTCGCTGACTGTAATGGTGCCACAAATGTATTTTTGTATAAATCTGTGTAAATTAAGTCATTTTATTTCCTAATGATTCCAATAGACTGTATAAAGAGAATAAATGTTTATATGATCATAGTGTTTCTTGTATTTTGTGGATTAAAGACAAATCCAACTTGTACCACTAGATGGCAGTCACTGAAATCCAGCTACTGTGACTCTTAGCAGGAAATAACCTTTCATACGTTACGTATTTTTGTGCTTCTCATTTAAAATAAACCACACAAGAAATCTTGAAAAAGAAAATTATAATTCAAATTCAAAAAGAAATGTAACAGACATTCACGACCAAAGAAAAACTAATGAAAACCTGAAGAAAGACTCCCATTTAAGACATTTTATATTGAAGAGATGCCTGAAATTAAAAAAACAAGTTGCTGTTGGGAATAAAACTAGTCTGATCCAAATGGAGTGGTTTACCCACTAATGGACTAAGCCTGTTGGCTGATGTCCTTGAAAAGTTGTCCCTTCTGAAATGGGTCGAGTAGAGAATTTACCCTATATGACCGCAGGTCTTCTGGAACCCTGTGTGAGTATATTAGAACAAATTCCCTCAACCCTGACCAATCGCCTATCCTTGCCACTGAGAAAAATCCCCATAGTGTGATGCTCCCACCACCATGCTTCACAGTAGGGGTGCTATTAGCCCGCTGATGGAGTGCTGCATAGATGGTTGTCCCCAGGCAGGTTCTTCTATCACTGCAGAGAAACTCTGAAGCTCTGTTTAGATTGGACATTGGGTTTTTGGTCCCCTCCTTCACCAAAGCCAGTCTCGAAGGTTACTTTGGCCAGACTCCAGCTGCACCTGGATACTGGACGTTCTCACAAGCAGGTCTCCGACTCACTTCCTTCTAACTGACTCACGCTGACTCACACTGACTCATGCTGGGGCCTCAGGGGTGTTTTCAGCCTCCTATTGAAATGCCAAGTCCGCCGACACCGCCAAGGTCGTGAGGCCTTGATTGTGATGCCAGGACAACAACCTCTCCTTGATTGTCAGCTAAACAAAAGAGATAATTGTCGACATCAGCAAGCAGCCAAGGGATCCACAATCCAGCTCAAGAAGGCTGCAGAGTCTGCAATTTTCAGTTCCTGTGTGTGTCCACGTAACCGAGGACCTGTCACGTTCCATCAACACCACCACTGTTGTTAAGAAGGTGCAACAAGTCAATCTACTCACTAAAGTGTCTTAAGTCATTCGTCATGCCACTTACTTCTTGTCAAATTACCATCTTCACCACCAGAGGGTGATGAAGACCACCCAGCGTAGCACCGGGCTCAGTGCATCCACCTTCAAAACCATGCCTGACCAAACCACGCATCCACGGGATGTTCGCCCGCCTTCCGTCGGCCAGAAGGGGACTTCGCAGGAGCATAGAGTCTCTAAGAGGCTAATATACTGCTTGGAAAGGCGCACAATGTCAAGCACGCAACCACCCAAACACACAGACATGCGTGATCTAACTGTGGGTACAGTGACTAACTATTCCTGGGCCAATGAAAAGCCTGAGACGGGCCCTCCACGTAACCTCATGGACACATAAAGTATGTGGGATTCCTGACCAAGAATTAGAGGAAATGAGAGATTCACCAGCATAACTAACATGGCTTGTGGCTTGGCAGAATTACATGTTGGCCAAGACAATTTACCAGACAGTTTTCTTATCGCACGACACCTCTGCATGAAAAGATGAGTTATGAATTCTGATGAAACTATTTGCTGCCAGAAAAGTGAAAAAAGGGGTACGGCACGCCATGCCACGCTCTAATGCGACCGCCTCGGCACGCCATGCCACGCTCTAATGTGACCACCTCGGCACGCCATGCCACGCTCTAATGCGACCGCCTCGGCACGCCATTCCACGCTCTAATGCGACCACCTCGGCACGCCATGCCACGCTCTAATGCGACCGCCTCGGCATGCCATTCCACGTGACTCCCGTTCATTTCTTTTGACAGGTATTATAGCTTCAGGCTTGTTGTAATATATGGTGTTGAGATTCATGGAATCCAAATCATTGTGTTTGCATATGAAACCCCTACTGTTTGGTATGTACAAACTCATTTACATTTGTTGGGGAACACGAACACACACAAACACTTAAAAGCCCAGAATGGCATAATAAACATTCACTATGTGAGCTCCTCAGAGAATGTGAAACCTAACCACTCAGCAGAAAGCAAGTGTGTAGGTGTGTGTAGGCGTGCCTGTTTGTGTCTAAACTGCCATCCCCTTCTCCTGACACAGGCTTTGTTTGTAGTGCGTTGTTAATGTGGTTTACAGGGAGCTGGTGAAGACCTCTGGGTCGTAATGGTGTCTTTATGATTAACACACCCAGGACTATAGAGTCGTGCAGATCCCTGCTCTATGGGGCTTAATAACCTCCATGTTACTGCTGACTCAAAGGCCTATGTTCCTTATTCATCGCCCGTGTAGCCCAATGGATGGTGTCTGCTCCGGAGGTGACAGGATGGCGACCATACCTTGCTGGTGACATGGATTCATTCATTTGTCTATGCTTCTCTTTCAAAAACGTGTGTGTGTGCGCGTGTGTGTGTGTGTGTGCGTGCGTGCGTGCGGTGTTGGTGTGCTTGTCGGTAATGGCAACATCTGGGCTCTAGCTTCACTAGGGACTCTTGAACACATTCTATGAGGCACACAGACACCTCTTCTACGTTCCTCACAGCGTGTTTCCGCCCGTGCATAGATTTATTTGTCATTTGCAATGTGTGTGTTTGTGTGACAGTACAGGGTGGAAGAAAGGACCGGCCAAATAACCCAATATTTTACAGAGGAGTTTCTAAACTGACCGTCTCACTCCATCAAATGCAGAGGAGAGTCCAAAGGGGGAGTGGAGGCGGGGTCTGGTGCTACAGTCCCAACCCTCCAGACGGAGCTCACTGCTCCCAGAATGGGCTTCCTGCTTAAGCAGGTCTGGGCCGGCCACTTGGATATGAGCTGGATTCTGAGATTTTTTTGGGCAGAAACTTGTAATTAACGTGATGTTTCTTGTTAGGGATGCTGCTGTATCCCATGTAGAGGGTCGACATCAAAGGCTAATTGGTTTTCTGATGTTGTTTTTACTACAGCAGTAATTTGTTTTAGTGCCAATATCTATGTGCGTGTAATGTGCGTGTAAGCTACTGTACTTCCAGATATCCTCTGAAGTAGGGCAACCCATGGGTTAATCATGACTAGTGAGGACATTTAGCTGGTTCTCAGTAAAAGAAAGCAAAGCTTTTTTAAGCTGGGTTTATAGTTAGGGGTTAAGGTTAGGGGTTGCAAAAATGTTTTAATGGAAATCATGGGTGGTAACCAAAATAAAGTATAGTAAAACAAGAGTGTTGCATGTGTGTGTAGGCGTGTTTTATTTATTTTCTGAGTATGTAAATAAGCTATTCTGTTGTTTTGGGCCTCTGCATGTTAATGTGTTTGCAGTGACTTGGTCGTTCCAGTTCCATTCACTCTCTCCACTCTATTGTTCTGGCCTTATCTTAGGCTGATATGTATTTATAGAGGAGGACACTATCTGAGCTTACAGCTGTGTGTGATTCTGCTCAGATCAACTGCATTGAAAGCAATTACCTCTCTTTCTCCGTCCACATCTCTCCCCGCTCTCCCACTAACTTCCAGTCTTTATCTCCCTCTATCTCTACCTTGCTCTTTCTCCCACCACCTCCCATCCCCTAACTTCTCTTTCCATGCCTTTCTGCCTTTTTCCCTCCCCCCTCTCTTTGCCTCCTTCCCTCTCTCTTTTTCTACCTGTTTTTTTTCTCTCCCTCTCTTTCTTCTTATCTCCTTTCCCTCCACATATATCTTTCCCCCTCCCTTTCCACCACCCTCCTGCCAATTCATATCTCATCTTCCCCATCTCCACACGCACACACATACACGCACGCACTTCATCTACAATGATTTCATCTTCCCCATTCTGACCAACTTGTCTTCTCTTGTTTTTAACCTTCCTCTTTAAACTCTTACTTTGCCAATTTCCTCCCTGTCTCCCACCCCTCTCCCTCTCTCTCCCATCGGCTTTCTATTCTTTCTCTCCCTCCCCCCAACTCCTATCTAACTCATTCAATTTGAGATCTCCTCCACATCTACCTCTACATGTTCACCTTGAGATCACCCCTACCTCATCCCCAATGCTCTTAATTCATACATTAAGAGATCTATCCCCCCACTCCTCTTTAACTCATACATTAGATCAAACCCCCTCTCCTCTTTATTTCATACATCATCTCATCTTTTTTCCCTACTTCTTCTTCCAAATGTTGCATCTTTGTTCTGTTCTTACCCATTTTAACCCCTCTCAATGCTGTCCCTACCCTGTTCCTATCCTGTTCTAACCCTCTCAACCTCCTTCCTTCTCTTTCCCCTCCTTCTCCTCCAGTTCTCATTTTTAAAGGTTTTCCTCTCCCTCTCTCCCAGTTACAGAGGTAGTCAGCTAGTTTATTTGTGTAGATGGGTCACAAGGTTAGTTCTGTGTATAATCAGATATTGATTTTGTATTCTTGGCAAGACCCACAGCCTCTGAAAGTATATAAACTAGGGGTTTTTATTGAGTTCATTGGCTTTTATGGAGGACATTACACACCACCTGCATTGCCACTTCTCTCCAGAGCTCTTTCTCTCACTCAATATTACCCTCTCTTTATTCATGCGCAGTTCCTCTTCCATTTGATTTTCAATTCCCCCCTTTCCCATCCCCCCTCTCTTGTTGTCCCTAGGGATCTGCTTTCACCAGTTTCTCTCCTGTACCGATGCCAGTAGTTCATTACCCTGCCTGTGTTTATCACTTAATGCATTCAAATTCTTCACACTGTATATACATTGTCTTGCCTTAGTTGAGGAATTCTTCCAATTCAGATTAACAAAGAAGCATCTATCTATACATAGACCATACATGCCTGGAAACGTACAATCATTCCTTACATTTTTTCTCTCTGTCTTTCTCGGTCGACAAATCTGCCAGTGGGTTGAGACAATTTTATGTAGATTTTTTTAAGTCTGTAAACAAGAATATCAAGTTTGTTCAGATTTGTAGTAGTGTTTGAATTAGACTATGTAACATTTTCAGAAGGTCTGTTTTACTTATTTTTGAGGAAGCTTTTTTGCAGTGTAAAATTCCACACAGTTAATTTCAATCATTTGTAATTATTGTCATGCATAGATCCTGCATTGTTCCTAAAACCTGTAATTCAATGTAAGCGGAGGTCTTCTGTGTATGAAGTGAAGCGGAAGGGCAAAAAAAGTACCTATTATACTCAGCTGTTGCTCAAGATGTCAAGGGATGTTAAATAACAAGTGTTTTCAAGCGCACCTTCACTTTGATAAACAGCTTGGAGGTTACAGGGGCTCCTGGGAAGGTTCTATCAATGATGTCCATGACAGGTCATATTGAAGTGAGAGGTATATTAGGACACACACTGACCAGAGAGTATTTTGCTGGAGAAATGTACTAGAATTATATGACACAGACAGCATATGACATCACAGTGCAGGAGGGTTGTGTGTGTGTGTGTGTGTGTGTGTGTGTGTGTGTTTTTCTCCGGAGTAGAGGAAGAGGGAGGGGAGAGAGGGAGAGTGGTTGATCGCAGTATTGGTTCCTCTGTGTCGCTGGGAGCTGTCCGTTGGCGGTAGTCCTGAAAGTGGATTATCACTCTGCTCTCTTAGAGGACGAGAGAGGCTGTGGAGGAAGGGATGGAAGACGGAGATAAAAAAGAGGACTAAAGTAAACCTGGATATTTTAAGTGATGAACAGGACTAAACTAAACAAGGATATTTTTCAGTGGTAAGAAGGAGGACTTAACTAAACCAAAATATGTTCTAAAGCTTGGAACAAACCAGGATGTCTGTTTAGGGTTTCCTGTGGATGGATATTTAAACAAACAAAAGTCGGATTTGCCATCAGTGCTTGGACTCCCTTAGCAATGAAGTCTTTTTTTGGATCTCTGAAATTCATCTGATTTTGAAAGATTTAGGGGGAAGACGAGGAGTATATGGGGGAGAGAGAAGGAGGGAGAGATTGGGAAACGGACGTTGAGATCACAGATTTGTTCATTCCAGGAAGAGAGATTAAGGAGAGGTCCTCCACTAACACTGTATATATTTGCTGAAGAAATATCTCCAAACTCCTTCCATATCAAGCACAGTCTGCCCCTTCTGTTCCTCGACACATCATTGGGCCCATTTTGGCCTGCTTTGGCCCCGGTTGGAGTAAGGATGACTGGGTGTGCTAAGTGCTGTAAGCAGGGACTGGTGAAGTTTGTTGTGTCCCTGCACAAACTCATCACTGGAACATTCAACAAAGGTAGGTCACTATAATAACAGTTATCCTTTTTTTTTACTAACCTGCAAGTTAACAATCACCTCTACATGGATGTTTAAATAAGGATAATGTGACAGTGCGGGCACATTTTGCTGGTCCCCATGAAGAAAAAGGCGACTTCTAAATGGGGTTAGGTTTATGGTAAAAGTTATAACATTTGTTAAGATTAGGGTTAAGGTTAGGTTTTGATGTTTGGTTGATAGTTTTGGGAAAACAGATGTTGGAGTGGGAATGTTTGTTGTTCCTATAACAATGTGTGCATGTAAAGATACAGTTTGAATGGAACTGTGGGTTTTTATTGTCTCCTGGACAGTCTGTTGAGGGGTTGTTTACATAGGTACCTGGCGGTCATCCAAGTTAATGAGATGGTTTGGTGGTTTTATGTAGCCCGAATGTTTGTGCTGCAATTTTTACAGAGACCCTTAGAGCCATGACTTGAAGTCACAAAGATAGACCTAAGCCTTTATCCCTTTTCCATACCAAAATTAAAAACTCAGCCAAATGAGAAATGTAATAAAAAATGCCAAAAAATATATTACAAAACACGTGTATGCATTCCAAATACATTTATTAAGGTACAGTATGGGCCCATTTTGGCCTGTGCGCTATCTGACCATTTCTGTGTCTTTGGTAATGTATCTATTAGTCCTAATATCCAAACTAGATCAGAGTGTGTTAGGAAACGCATTATAAATGCCAACTCTAGTGTGCTCCTTAGGAAGGAATTTGCTATGACGTCCGTAACATCAACCACCTGTCTTATTGAATCTCTTACTGAATTTCAATTCTAAAATTGAGAATATTGTCAATGCTATTGCACCTGTCAAGGTTAAAACAATCACTGGTAAGGAATAGGCCCCAAGGAGAAGGGCCGCTCCTATAAAACTCCAGAAAAGGGAGTGTTGGAGGACTGAATGAAAATAGTGGAAAACCAACGTCTAGCAATACAATGTCACTGTCAATATCGCCACATGAAAGTACGTTGGTTAAAGCTAACACATTTTAAAGCATTTGAACATGAGACTCTTGAGCAAACCATGCAAAAGCCTAAATCATCCACCTGCTACCTGGATGCTCTGCCTACTCGCTTTTTCAAAAATGTTCTTACTTGCTTGGCAACAGATCTATTGCAAATAGTTAACAATTCTCTCTCGTCGGGTGTTTTTCCTTAAGCTTTGAAAAGTGCAGTTATTAAGCCTCTATAAAATTTAATCATGGCCTAATTCTATTCCACACCCCAAACATGGCCTAATTCCATTCCAAACGGCCGTAATGTCGCAGGTACGATGCACTTTATAAACAGGGACGTACGTGATGGTTTGGGAAACAGATGTAAGTCCGTCGTTACAAAGTCCATCTTAGGGCTATGTGCATCGTTAAACCGTCGTTAACTGCCACGTTATCGGGAAACCGGGCCCAAGCCAAATCTTGGAGTAATTATGGATGCAGACTTTAATTTTAACAGTCACATCAAATCAATATCTAAATCAGACTTTTATTATTTATTAAACATAGCAAGAATTAGGGTATTCATGTCCATGCAGGATTTAGAAAAACTTGTCCACACTTTCATTTTCAGCAGGTTAGATGATTGCAATGGTCTTTTTTTCAGGGCTTCCCCTTAAATCTCTGTAGACAACTAAAGCTTAAACAGAGTGTGTCACGGCTGAGGTTAGGTAGGACACGAGGCACATAGCAGGAGAAGGAATCATTCCTTTTTATGTTCTTATCCACAAACAAAAACAACCAAAGGAGCGGTACACCTTGAACTGAAGCAAACAATGGACCACAAAGCAAAAGACATAAAGGGCAACCTAAATAGGGTCCCCAATTAGAGGCAATGCAGTGTAGCTGCCTCTAATTGGGGAGAACAAAAACAGCAGTGGGCAGGCCCTGGCTGTGACCCCGAGGCACATGGGACGGAACTTGAAGGATGGAACGATAATGGAGGAGTGATAAATTTGACGGAAAGTAGAGTTTGTGTGGGTGTTATGAATGTCTAAGGAATGAGGGTAACACTATTTTGTGAGTCCCAATTTCCATCTGCAGATGTTCTATAGATACAATTTTTATCAACATACTTTAAAAACATTTTTGATAAGCAACTGCTTGCTTTGCCTTCATTGCACATTTATACATCCCACCTATAACATGCATTGTTGTTAACTGTTTCACTTGTAAATTGTCTGCAGTCTTCTATTTGCACTTCTGGTTTGATGTTAACTGCATTTTGTTGTACTGTACTTGTACTTGTTCAGTGACAATAAAGTTGCATCTAATCTAAAATTGCCATGGTTAGCATTTGGTTTAGGCAAAGGGTTAAGGTTAGGGTGAGGATAAAGGTTAAGTTGTTAGTCTAGTCAGGAGTTAATTTGTAGACAATCTATAGAAACACTTTTGGGACTCACAAAATCTTTTTATATCTTGTAAGCAATGTAACCAGCTGGGATAACAGAAATGGTGGGCAATGCAGTGTGAAGAGAAACACAGAGATGCTCTACCTATGGGAGGAAAAGAGTTTGTTGCTGTGATTCATTGTTATATAGTATTGTGAGTTTTATTGTGATTTATTATCTCATGCTGCTGACTCTGTTGTTAATGCTGGACCCAGCAAAAAGAGCTGAATCTAATATGCAGTACAGTACAGAACATTATCAGCCTGAAGGACACGGGCCCACACACATGCACAGACATATTGCAACTGACCATGTGCTTGGATGGTGCAACACTTGGAAGCATAAACACTCACACACTATTCACAGAGACACACTGGCCTGGTCACTGTTATGATGTTATTCTAGAGCCCTGCAGAGGTTATTCTGGGTAAACAATGGCTTCTTAAATGCTGAAAGCATACACACACACACACACACACACAAAGCAACCACACACATTAATAAGGAAATTTGGGAGGAACGAATGATATCTGGGTCTGTAGAACACACACACACACACACACACACAATACCTCACTGGGCTGTCTGTGTGTCTGCACAGTCTCAGTACTCCACAGGGAACAAGAGCTACATCTGCATCTAAGAACATTGGATTACACAATCATTCTAAAGGCAATGGGCGAGACAGAACTCACACACACACACACACACACACACACCCACACACAGATACTAAACATTTTGTATTTGTGAGAACATTTATATATTTTTGTTTTTTTGCTTTTAAATTTGTTTTTTGTTTGTGTAGAAAGTCATCAGTGTTTTAAATTTCATTCAAAATCATACAATAACACCCCAAAGAGGATTGGCCATCTCAGCCTGGTACCTTTAAGTTTCTTCTGAGCTTTCTGCCTTTCCAGAACCTTTTTTTCCTTTCCACTGTTCTGCATTGCTTGCGATTTGTGCTTTTAAACTGGGTAATTTTATTAGCACTTGGTGACAACTGCTGATGTTAAAAGGGTTAGATAAATGTGATTTATTGAATGTAGCAAGTCTGTTCTGTCTGGGGTCAGTTAGGAGTTGCTATCTGACATAGCAGCACTGACATCTGCTGGTATAGCTATGCTATAAAATGGTGGCTATTTTAATGACCAGTAGAGGTCATTCTTCCCCCATTGGTTTGTGCCTGGGACACAACCAACCTTGCTCACCATCATTGTGCCAGATGAGAAATAAATGAATAAACTAAATTAAATGTAGACGTACATTGACACTTTCTTTCACTACAAGCCTAATGTAATTCATTTTATTATCATTATTATAGAATAGAAGGACACAGTATTTATAATAATACTTATTTTATGTAAAATGTTTATAATATACATATAAATATGTTAATATGCATAGATTACATTTTGGTTACTAAGACACCTGTTGGAAATGATTAGTTCCTCCACTCAGATCAACATTTGAAGGGAGGCTAAACTTTTTGAATCAACCTCTTTTGTGATGGATGCCACAATGTAGACTGTTTCTAAAATATGCTATTTCTATTCACTAAGTCTTTAAATGGTTAATTACTGGCTGTAGTAATTAACCATTTAACCTTCAACTGTCCTATCAACATGGTATGTCCCTCTAGTGAACAGCAGGGGGCGATGGAAGCCTTATTCTTCTCATGATATTATGCAGATTCACATTGGCTGCTTTTGATAAAATGGAAGAAATAAGCCTATAATGAAGTTGGAGACTTCATTGTAAAAAAGGACTAATAAAGAGTTGACACTGAGTTATAGACTGAAGACTAGATTTAGCAAGTTCATACAGTCATTCTTCGCTCTCTGGTCCTCTTGCTTCAAATATTGTTCAAGAGCGTCTTATAAAACATTAACTCAAAAATTTCATAATTCATTCCGCTGGTATTTTTTGAATTCTAGGAGACGTGGCTGTGCTTTTGTATTCACAATGGAAACAAAGGGAGGAAGAAAGATATACTTGGGGAGAGGGAGAGAAACAGGTTAGAGTTAGGGTTAGGGTTAGTGTCGGTCTTGGGAAAATAGGATGGGACAATTTTTCTTTGTCCCCACAAAAATGGCAAAAGAAATGTTTTGTGCGTGTGTCTAATACACTTGTGTGAACTGCATGAATCTGGAGCTGATACACTGTCAAAAAACCTTTCCTGTGACCAGAGTTGGGGAGTAACAGATTACTCAGAGTTGGGGAATAACGGATGTAATCCGTTACATTACCAACTAAAATATTGTAATCGGATTACAGATACTTTTGAAAAAAATAATGATTACTTTTGGATTACTTCAATTGAAAAAGAAAAGGTGCGCGAAATAATTATGACACGTTGCATGCTTGATTTTTTAGTTATTTAATGTTTTAAAAACATCGTTATTTGAACCAACAATTGAGCGCCTAAGTTGTGTGATCATCGTGGGCGAAACGGTGGACGCGCATAACCAGTTTAGTGACTGATGAAGCGCTAGTTTAATTAGTACAGAGTGTATCTACGATAATATTAGCCGACCCATTTAAATGTGATTTAGTTACCTACTCGACGCATACTTTCAATTGGAGTAGGGCGATGTGTGGTAAGGCGCAAGCAATCGAAAGTCTATGAGACCTTCACTGCCACCGCGGCCCGTGTGCTGGCACCTTTATTTGTCAAATGCACCGAACAACACAGCCAAGAGTTGCGCTGAACAACTCAGACAAGAAATGTTTTTGAAGATTAGGCAACTATTCGTTAGATAGCTGTAACATGGGGCTGCCTTCAAGATAAAACTTTATATGGAATTAATCGCGAGATTTGATGAGAAAAGGTGTGTTGGGAAGCACACTGCCGAAGGATGATGATTTGCATTTGACGCAACCACCTCAACTCCGTCCATACAGGTAGGCCATGTGATTCTGCTTGCTTTGCATCTCAGAATATTGTGTTAATTGGTTATCATATATGGTGTGTGATCACAGTTTATTTCTTTCATTTGCGTTTAGAAAAACCATCGATGGTGGCCCGAATAAGCACAGGTTACTTTCGGGCGGGTAAAACGTATTTGTGTGCGGATGTTCACGATTGCAAACGTGCATTCGCATGCCTGGGGTTTCTGCAACGTTTTGTCTATGTTGGTGGTTGTGGAGCAAAAAATCAGACTACTGCAGATTTAGTGTTTGCGCGAAAAGTTACGGATATCTTGATTTTTATGTAAAACAATGTGACCCAGGAAAGGTCTCCCCCGTTCAAAATGTTCACCTGTTACACCCTGAAATGAAAACACAACAAATCAGACTATTCCTGGCTTCATTTACACACAGTAACCCATAATATCCAAGTGAAAATACAACCGTAGAAAAGTCAAAAGATTTATACAAATTAAAACGGTAAAATACCCTATTTGGAGCTCTGAGATGGTCATTAGTCTGCTGTGTGTTAGAGTAGCTGGGTGCTCTGAGATGGGTTGGAGGGCCCCGGAGTCATAAAGGATCTCCATGGGGGGACAGTCGTTGAGCCCTCCTGTGGACGGTACAACACGTTGCAGTTTACCTCTGCTGAAGGCAGACACAGAACCAACCCAACTGGTGACTGAGGAGCTGAGGATGGACTCCAGGACGGATCTGTAGTGCTGGATCAGGATGGATCATGGACCCTAAGAATTTGAGTGATTTAGCCAGTCTTATAGCAGAGGCCTTAATCGGGGGTGGCGGGGGCGGAGGCGGGGGTTCTGAAGTCAATCACCACTTCCATGGTTTTATCTTTGTTAAGTTGCAGGTTGTTATGGGTGTGTCAGGTCGTTGGGTCCTCAAACTCCAGACGGGCCGCTCACATACAGCACGTTTCTGTCTGCCATCGGACCATGGTACCTGGACTCACTGCCGTCGACCATGACACCGACCACGGTGGCGTCGCCTGAAAACCCGAGTAGCTTGACAGGCGCTCTGTTGGAGGTACAGTCATTAATATGCAGTCAACAGGGAGGGATGAGAGCACACACCAGTCCTGGTGAACAAAGATTCTGTAACATGGTTGTCCGTCGTCACATGTTCATGTCCTGCTGGTCGCAAAGCCGATGGCCCCGAGGGAAGCAGGTTGGGAACCACTTTGAGTCTGGCAGATCCAAAAAGTGACACACCCCTCCCTTCATCCACCCCCTGATTGATTACCAGCGCTGAGAGGGCACTGTGTTTAATGAGAGTTCTGCCCTAATGACTGTACTATTGACAAATATGCTTGGCCTCAGAGAGGAGCTTCCTGCCTTTAAATTGTTTTCCTAAGTAAAAGGGATGCAGGGAATTTCAATGGGCTGGTTATGCTGAGCTCCTCCGTATCAGCCCTGCCATTGTCATTACACAGGACAGGACAGCAGCCAAGACCCACTGGGGATCATAGCGGCTTGTGGGCTGTGGCGTTAATGGTGCTATGGGATTTCACGTGATGTTGTACACTGCAGTTCCAGGTGTATAACAATGCCAGTGTTGTCTCACAGGGTGGTGCAGAAGCTACCATGTTGTCCTTTGTTAATATGAATGCCAGACTTCTGTTGTGTTACATGTCTGCAAAAGCATGATCAAACATGAATGTGTTGAGTACAGTAAACAAGGCACAGGCTAGCATTACAACAGGGTTCTGACGAGTGTTATTCCTAACAGGGACAAAGAGAGGGAGAGGGAGGGTGAGATTTGCTGAGAGAGAGGACAGAGAAGGGGGGAGAAGGTGACAAATCGGGGAGAGATGAGAGGGTGGGAGTGAAAGGGAGAGAGGCAGAGAGAGGGAGATAGGGAGAGAGAAGGTGACAGATGGAGAGAGTTGGAGAAAGGGGGAGAAGAGAGAGAGGAGAGGGGGAGAGAGAAAAAATCGAGCAAGTGGAGAGAGGTTACATGAGAGGCCATGCCCCAAAGCTCTGAGAGCTGAGAAAGCACAGACACACAGGCAGGCAGATGGGCCAACGGATGTATGAATCCGAAGTGTCGGGTCTTCATTTCCACCTCCCACGGGAAGAGGAAGCGCAAAACCCGGGCACTCAACATTTAGAGCCAAAATGGAACTAGGTCGATATCCTGCCAATTTTCAATAAAATGTCTGATCTTAATATAGTTTCTGTTCCTAAATATAGAATTTGAGTGTACCAAGTTTCTTAGATTTTAACCACTGCCGAGTTTAAAAAAACTGCTTGCTTGTAAGCGCGGGGCAAATTCAGATACAGCACACGCACACCCACTTCACATAGTAGGTGTTCCCTGCCAGAAAGATTCAAACACATGCTACAACGTGCCAATAGGGTCTGGCTAGGTCATGCTCGACTTTCACCACCCCCTCCCTGCTTCTCTAGTCCCCCATTGGAAATAACCGCGTGTGGTCTGTGATATCTGAAATATACCCCACGTGACCAGAACAGCTCATGTCCCCCTCAGAGGGGTGAGAATGGAGGTTTTCGTGATGGGTTGATTTTGAGATGCACCACATAATGGTTGCATCCAGTTGATTCCCTGCGCCTTCTGTCACTGGTGACAGCAGTGTTTAAAATGATGAACAGCACCTGCTGTGGGCTCCGATAGGTAACACTTCATTTGAAGTGTAACATCATAACATGTTATTGCGCCATCAACGTGATGTCATAACATGTTATAACTGCTGACGTAACTGTCACAATAATGCTGTAACGCGTTATGTAACATTTAGTTCAGTTGCATATTAAAATATGTTATTATATTATGAGAGGTCATGATGCCTACACAAAAGCCACTATGTCAGTTGAATATTTCCATCAAACTGTACTTTTAAATATAATTTTGATGTAATTAATGAATTAGACATCCTAGTTCTAATTTCACGCACATTAATGTTAGACATCCTTACCCTGATGATCTGTGACTGCAGAACAATGTATTAACTAAGCCAGGTTACAGACATCTGTCAGCCATCAATGTGTGCAACAACAGTGACAGTCATTATATATTAGGCCAGGGAACGGTTTAACTTGGGTGTTTTTACTGTCCTGTGGGTGTCATAACCAGCAACAAAATCCCATGATATATATCAACACAAGTGTATATGCTGTATGTGTCGTAACAAGACATTCTGAGATGTTAGGACAAGTTGTTGTAACACTGAGACACGCCAATGACCATTTTATAACACATTATGTCATTACACTTCAAAACGTGTTACTGTACAGGTACAAGCACCTCCCATTCTCTCCACACCCACACATACACACATACACACACCCAGACATACACACCCACATACATACATACATATTTATGTGCATGTGTGAGATAATGAACTAAAACATTTTACACACGCAGGCAGATAGCATGTCGGCAGAATAACAAGTGGAATGGATCTGAGCCCCTCCCCTTTCTCACCTCATCCCTCTCACTCTACCTCTTCGTTCCTCACTCCCCTGCTTTTTGCATTGCCCAGTGTCATGTGATGTTAATCTCTCTCCTTTTCATCAAACTCAATCTTTTTTCCTACTGCGTCCCACTTTTGCATCTTCCCTCCTGGGTTTTTCCCTCAGTCCTCTTCTTTCCTTTGTGACATTATGTCTGCTTTCATCCTCCTCTGTAAGCAGCAGCGTGTTTCTCCTCTCCCCACCAGAAAAAGAGACCGGGAGAAAGAGGGGGGGGAAGACTGGGAGTAACAGGCATGTACCTGGAGTAGCAGGCGTGTAGCTGGGGAGTAATAGGCATGTAGCTGTGGAGTCACAGGCGTGTAGCTGTGGAGTAACAGGCATGTAGCTGGGGAGTAACAGGCGTGTAGCTGTGGAGTAACAGGCATGTAGCTGGGGAGTAACAGGCGGGTAGCTGTGGAGTAACAGGCATGTAGCTGGGGAGTAACAGGCGGGTAGCTGTGGAGTAACAGGCATGTAGCAGGGGAGTAGCAGGTGTGTAGCTGTGGAGAAGCAGTTGGTAGATTTGGAGTAACAGGCATGTAGCTGTGGAGTAACATTTGTGTAGCTCGGAAGTAACAGGCGTGTAGCTATGGAGTAAGAGGCTTGTAGCTAGGGAGTAACAGACATGTAGCCGGGGAGTAGCAGGCATGTAGCTGGGGAGTAAGAGGTTTGTAGCTGGTGAGTAAGAGGCATGTAGCTGGAGAGTAACAAGCATGTAGCTGTGGAGTAACAAACTTGTACCTAGAGAGTAACAGGCTTGTAGCTGGAGAGTAACAAGTGTGTAGCTGGGGAGTAACAGGTGTGTAGCTGAGGAGTAGCAGGGGTGTAGCAGGGCAAAAACAAGCATGTAGCTTCGGAGTAGCAGGGGTGTCGAAGGGGAGTAACAGGCATGTAGCTGTGGAGTAATAGGCATGTAGCTGGGGAGTAACAGGCATGTTGCCAGGAAGTGAAAGGCATTCAGTCATGGAGTATCAGGAATGTATGAAAGAAAAGCAAGGAGAGTGTGATAGGAATAGATAGAATGTAAGACAGTAAGATATTGATAAAAGACTCAAGAAGGTTTGAGGACGTGAGAGAAAAGAAAGAGGGACAGATGGAAGTAAACCCAGGGTGTCAGGGTTGCCATACAGTCAAATGTATCTCTGGAGTGCATGTGCTCTCGTTCTCATTCACACACACACGGTCTCTCACACACAAACACACTCTCTTATACACAGACGTTCCAACTGCGTAGTCAGGCAAGAGAGATGACACTGGCTTGCACACGGTAGCCTCACATTCATAACTTAACGGGGAACAGGCATACAAGACGCGCGCATACACACACTCAGCACACTGCTCACCACTGTGTGCGGTCGCAAACATGGGTCTTGTAATGGGAACCTTTTCTATGCAGAGCAATAAGCAAGACCGGACCTATCGGAAAGGTAAGAGCTACACTGAACGTTCTCATTGTGGGAGAGTGAAGGTGCGTGTGAACATCCGCGTGTGTGTGTGTGTGTGTGGGAAAGACTTTTTGTCTGTGTAATGGATGTATGTGAGTGTGAGTGGGTTGTGTCAGCCACGTATGTTTGCCTCTAGCCTTGATGGACGTTTACGGACTGGATTTGACGTCTGTGCCAGTGAACGATGTAGGAATTGTTTATGCTCATGTCACTATATGATTATCTTTACTGTATTGTTAGAGTGAACATGTGGATGTGTGTCAGATGCTGGGTCTGAACAACAAGTCCCTGGGAGGGAAACCAACTCGTAGTGGTTACAGCGCTAGCACTTCACCGCGGAGGGCATTTCTCCTGCTCTATAAACATTGTGTGTGTGTGTGTGTGTGTGTGTGTGTGTGTGTGTGTGTGTGTGTGTGTGTGTGTGTGTGTGTGTGTGTGTGTGTGTGTGTGGCTCCGCACATGCTTCTGCACATGCATTCTGTTATAAACGTGCGTGGATGCATGAGTGTGCCATTGTATGATCCTGCTAAGTGTGTTTGTGTGTGTGTGCACGGCACTCTGCTAATGTAAACAGAGAGGGATGATGTCTATACAAGGTGATGGTATTTACTAGCCTCCACGGCTCTCGTTCTGCTAATCAAACACCTAGGTCCTGTCATCATTGTCTGACAAGGACAGGAAAGGGAGTGAATGTGTGTATCGACAGACACTGTCACACACCAGTGGACACAGGACTAGAGGGCATAGAACTACCAGACACTGAGCTAAAAGTACTAGGTATTACAACAGAAACTGGGCTCATCAGAGCAATATCTATTACTGTTACCGTATCTGTTACTGTTACTCTGTTACTGTTACTCTTCCTGTAATTGATCCACACTGGAGTGGAAACTTTACAACTTGCACAGAAATGACAACAGCAGAAATCAGAATCTAGAAGCTCCTGAATAACGCAACAGGTAACAACCGCAGATCATTAATGTAAAGGCATCTGCGCGGGTCTTCCGGGACCCAGTTCACACTTGACATAAGGGGCATGTCCCAAATGGCACCCTATTTCTGTGCAGTGCCCAGTGACCCATATTTGATAGTGCATTATGCAAGGAGAAGATTTTTGTTTGAGTCGTCCACAGTGATACGCAGGAACAACCAGCGTTGTGGAGCGACGCCCTTACGTCCCCCTGGTGGCCAGTTGGTCACGAGATCAACAACTTTGCTCCTGCTTTTGTGGGTGTGTGATGAGATTACTATAGAGAGAGGGAGAGGTAAGAAGACATCTGCTATATCAGGCTGAAAAAGATGGAGAAAACCGAATAATAGAGGACAAAGAAATAGAAAGGAGACCTATTCACACCAAGATGGGTGCAGGAAGATGAACAAAAATTCCTGTCAGTATGTGTGGTGGCAATGCTGTAATTTAAAAAAATATATAAACCGCTAAGAGTCTAAATTATCTGCGTCACCTTCTGAGGTGACGTGGGACTCTTTCGCTACAGATGCCCCCCACATATCACTGCAGCGGGAACACACCGGATCGTTGGGTGTCTGTTGTAGGTAAATGAGTGATGGAATAATGTATGTCAAATGTTTTGTCCTTTTCTATGTTGTTATGGATAGATGTAGCTAGTTGACAACTGGCTAACTATGAGACAAAGTCAAATACTGTATCAGTCTGTCAGAATGTTTCCCCTGCAATAGATTGTTTTGATCTGCTGTGCAAATTGCGGTGGCTGACAGTAGGAGGCAGCTGCTAATTTGTGAAAAATCATGTTAGCTAGCTAGAGACAAACTCAGCAACAATAACTATTGAGCTAGCTTTTGGTGGAGCATATTCAGTGTTGTGTGTGCAGCATTGGGTTATGTTAATATGAACTTTGAGCGACCGGCTCAGCTCTATCATTTTCACTCAATTAAAGGTTACGCGCATAGGATTATTTTGAGTGTAAAATCAAGCTGATCTTTCACGTTATTTCTCTACATAGACATTTTTTCAGAGCCTATAAGAGATAGAAAGAGAGAGATGAAGAAAATCTGAAGGCCTGCTGAGAGGGGAACAGGTATTAAGCAGTACAGGAGAAGGTCATAGCTCTGTCTCTGATAACAGATTGCTTCTGTTGTGGAGCCCCAGGGAACAATCATATACTTTATCTTCCATCTCCTCACAACACTTGCAATAGGAATGATTTCCCTAGAGCAACACAATAACAAAAAAATCCATAACAATAAGAAAACATTTCACCAATCGCTGGCTCCTCCTTCCCCTCTCTCAAACTATTTTTGCTTCCCTTTTTTTCTGTCTTATATCTCCAACCTCCCCTTCTCTCTTACTATCTCCCTCCCCTCCCTATCAATTGTTTCTGTGTTTTCCCCTCTCTTTAATCTTTCATAATTTACTTATATCTATCAATCTATCCATCTCTGATTTTCAATTTCTATTTACATTTTAAAAGCTATATCTGCATGGGAAACAAGTTGGCAGTGCCAAAGCAAGTGGAAAAAATTGCTTGGGCAATTTTGGGGAAAATTGTAATGATGGTTACGGGAGGAATGTGTCACAACACACAATGCATTGCACCCTGCTGTGTATGGGGCTGCGTAGCCTCAGACCGCTCAGAGTGCCCATGATGTAAGCGCCTACAATGGGTACGCTGTCGTAAGCACCTACAATGGGTATGCGTGCGTTGGAACTGGACCTTGGAGCGGTGGAAGAAGGTTGCCTGGTCCGATGAGTCCTGTTTACTTTAACATCACGTGGACAGCCGCGTACGTGTGGGCTGTTTGCCTGAGGAAGTGATGGCACCAGGATGCACTGTGGGAAGATGGCAAGCTGGTGGAGGGAGTGTGGTGCTCTGGCCAAGGTTCTGCTGGGAAACCCTGGGACGGGCATTGATGTGGACGTCAGTATGACACGTGCTGCCTACCTAAACATCATAGCAGGCCAGTTAATCTCCTCATGACAATGTTATTCCCTGACGGCAATGGCCTCTTTCAGCAGGATAATGCGCCCTGCCACACTGCACACATTCTTTGGGAATGGTTTGAGGAACACGATGAAGAGTTCAAGGTGTTTTCCTGGCCTCCAAATTCCCCAGATCTCAATCTGATTGAGCTTCCGTGGGATGTGCTGGACAAACAAGTCTGATCCACCTTGCAACTTACAGAGCTAAAAGATCTGCTGCTCGTGTCTTGCCAGATACCACAGGACACCTTCAGAGGTCTTATAGAGTCCATGCCTCAGCAGGTCGGCGCTGTTTTAGCGGCACATGGAGGATCAACAGCATATTAGGCTGGTGGTCATAATGTTTTGGCTCATCAGTGTACAACCTTGTTTCCAAAAAATGTGTAAAATGTAAAGACAAACAGAATGCAATGATGTATTCAATAGAAAATAGTGCAAAGACAACGTATCTAATGTTGAAACTGAGAAATGTTACTGTTGCTTGAAAAGTATATGCCTACTTTGAATTTGATGCCAGCAACACATTTCAAAAAAGCTGGGACAGGGGCCACAAATGACTGGAAAAGTTGTGTAATGCAAAAAAAAAACCTGGTGGAACATCTCACAACTAATTAGGTTAATTGGCGACAGGTCAGTAACATGACTGGGTATGGAAAAAAGCATCCCAGAGAGGATGAGACATTCAGAAGACGGGGAAGGGGTCAACACTGTGAAAGACTGTGCAGGCAAATAGTGCAACAAAATAGTACAACCTTTCTCAATGTAAAATTGCAAATAGTTTGGGGATCTCATCATCTACGGTACATAATACCATTAAAAGATTCAGAGAATCCGGAGAAATCACTGCACTCAAGGCTGAAAAACAATATTGGGTGGCAGTGATCATCAGGCCCTCATTCAGACGGCACTGCATTAAAAACAGACACCATTCGGTAGTGGACATCACTGCTTGGGCTCAGGAACACTTCTGAAAACCATTGTCTGTGAACACAGTACGTCCCTGCATCCACAAATGCAAATGAAAGCTTCACCATGCAAAGAAACCATATATATAAAAAGATCCTGAAACGCCATTGTCTTCTCTGGGCTCATTTAAAATGAAGTAGAAAACTGTCCTGTGGTCTGACGATTTCAAAATTTGAAATTCCTTTTGGGAATCATGGATGCCGCATCCTCCGGACTGAAGAGGAGAGGGACCATCCGTCTTGTTGTCAGCGCACAGTTCAAAAGCCAGCATCCATGCGCGTATGGGGCTGCATTAGTACAAATGGCATGGGTGACTTGCACATCTGTGAAGGCACCATTAATGCTGAACAATATGTACAGGTTTCGGAGGAACATATGCTGCCATCTTGACAACGTCTTTGTCAGGGAAGGCCTTGCTTATTTCAGCAAGACAATGCCAAACCACATTCTGCACGTATTACAACAGCATGACTCCATAGTCAAAGAGTCCAGGTTCTAAACTGGCCTGCCTGCAGTCCAGACCTGTCAACCATTGAAAACATTTGGCGCATTATGAACTGAAAAATACAACAAAGGAGACTCCGAACTGTTGAGCAGCTGAAATCCTATATGAAGCAAGAATGGAAAAACATTTCACTTTCAAAACTACAGCAATTGGTCTCCTCAGTTCCCAAATGCTTACAGAGTTAAAACATGTTAAAAGAAAGAGGTGATGCAACACAGCGGTAAACATGCCCGTCCCAACTCTTTTGAAATGTGTTGCTCGCATCAAATTAAAAACAGGCTGATATTATTCCAAAAACAATAACATTTTCAGTTTCAACATTTGATATGTTGTCTTTGTACTATTTTCAATTAAATACAGGGATACATGATTTGCACATCATTGCATTGTGTTTTTATTTACATTTTATGCAGCGTCCCAACATTTTTGGAAACGGGGTTGTATATTCTTTATCATTATCTCTTTATCATCAGTCCCTCTATTTCTCCCACCCCCTTTCTCTCTTCTTTTCTGGGCTGATCAGGTCTGATAATGGCTTCCATGCTGCATGGTACTTTAAGCTCATCTAAGGCTTTGAAACGTTTGAAGTGTTGGGCTAATCTCGTTACAGTTAATGAGAGTGTGTGCGTGTGTGTGTCAGCCATAGGCTATAGAGGAGACAAGAGAAGCAACATTAGAGTAGAAGTACATCTCCTTTCCTCCTTCTGCTACAGCTTCATCAGTTAGCCCCTCCCCCCCCCCACACACACACCAAAAGGACCAATTAGAACTGCTAAAGAGCTTTATTAGTCACCCAGCTCCAGGGGTCATAATCCATGGCTCACAGCACATTGTGTGTGTGTCCTTCACGTGTGAGCACGCATTAGCCGTTTTCAGTCTGGCTATGGTATTTTCTTTTCCTTTGTCTGTCTGGGTACAATATTAGTCTTTTGTCTGTATGTAGGTACAGTATTATCTTCTCTTTGATTTGTGTGGGTGTGTTTGTTTGAGTAGCAGCCGAGCGTAACTTCAATCTCTTTCACTAGATTTGTCACGGTGTGAGTATCCAGTTTCCTTTTCATTGTGATCCCAGAGGATCCTGCATGTTTGGAGTCTGAGAGAGAGCAAGGCCTGTTCAGCCATGTGTGCAGTGTCTGATTAAAGCTGGTGTGCTGAAACGTGTTAGTGTTCAGTGGTGGAGAAAATTAATGGCATTGTAGC
>JACXGI010000078.1:176649-204871 GCA_016801175.1 Esox masquinongy | reverse complement strand
TATATATATATATATATATATATATATATATATATATATATATATATATATATATATATATATATATATATATATATATATATATATAACAAGGGCCGTAGATATTGCACCTTTTAAAACCAGACAAGATCAAATGTTGTAACTTGGGTTTTGCTTATGTTTGAGCTTCTATGGAGACCAAATGCGGCCTTAAATGTGTAAATTAGTGTAATGCAGATGTTGCATTCATGTCTTCTCAGATGATGGAAAAACTCTAGCTTGTCTAACCGCCAAACATCCAACTTCTGTTCTTTTGATAACTAATACTCTGTGCATTCTAATGTATAAATTTGTTGTAGGTTATTGCAAATGTTTTTAGACTATAGAAGACAATAGCTATTGTGACCTTCTCTTATGGAAACCCAATCAAAGGCCTAGTTAATTGAAAACAAATGTCCTTTGGTCCATAAACTATGGTTAAGGCTGTTACACTTCCATTTGATTCTGAAGGTCTGATTTATAACTGTCCTTAAAATTTTCAAAGCAGTATACAGTGCCTCAAGTAGCATTTTTCATGTTATTGGCAGTAAACCCCAAAATGTTTTTAGCACAGTGATGGACCACAACAACAGATCACACACCCTTAGTCATCAATATAAATAGATAGGTTATTATATACGTATCTAGACATCTATATTTAAGTTGTGGTATACCGGACTTTGACCTGTAAAAGCATTGAGGAAGTCCAAAGAGTAAATCTGCACTGCTCAGTCATGTTATGAACAAGATGCTCTGTTTGATTTTTCAAACTAGTTTTAATTGGGTAGGCATGTACCTTTTTATCAAAACCAATCCCTTTTACATTTGAAAACACGGAATCCTACTCATAACGTCACATGCTTTGCCTGTCACTTTGGTCTTGAAGCAAATTCACTGTCTGACAAAACGGAGCATCTGTCTTGATCCCGGGCCAACCCAGGATAGATAACCTGAATCACGTCATTATCCAAAGTGGACTTGAAGCTTGCTGACATTGGTGCTGTGCTGAATCACAAATTGGCCCTTAACCCTAGAAAGTCCATGTAGATCTGTATGCATTGCCTATGAATTTCAATCGCTGAGCTGCAAAATGTCAGCCATACATTGAATTGATCATCCCGTAATACAGATGTGACTGGGGGGTTGATTTGGGATTCAGGGGCTCTGATACATGGTAGTGGAGCCTGTTATGTCTGTCAGTATTAACACACATTGAACTCATGCTGGAGAGCACCAGGCCCTTTCACAGCTGGGTTTACTGGACTGAAAGAATGATAGAGTTGTTAATGTACTCAAATCAAGCCTATTTAATTCAGAAAATATTTACATTCCGTAGCAGTGAGGAGTCATGTGTAAAACCTGCCTTTTGCATTACTGCATTTATGATATTATTAAACTAATTGAGTTTTGTCTGATTGTCATCCTTTTGTCGGATCAACCATATGATCCTGTCGTAAGCCTGAGTAGCAGGTCAGAGATGTACGCTAGGAATCAAGTAAGGTCACTCTAGCCTCACCTGTACTTTGATAGTGAAACAGAGAAACCCTGCTGTTAAAGTTTTCAGGGATTTGTTGCTATAGAAATGTACCTAGCTAAAAAAGCACTTGTGTACACTAATAACCGTACATTAAAACTAACTACAGTGGATATAAAGTCTACACATCCCTGTTGAAATGCCAGGTTCTTGTGATGTAAAAGAATGAGACAAAGACAAATCATGTCAGAACTTTTTCCACCTTTAATGTGACCTATAACGTGAACAATTCAATTGAAAAACAAAAATCTTTGAGGGGGAAAAATAAAAATAAAAAACTCACAATAACCTGTTTGCATAAGTGTGCACACCCTTAAACTAATACTTTGTTGAAGCACCTTTTGATTTTATTACAGCACTGTCTTTTTGGGTAGGAGTCTATTAGCATGGCACATCTTGACGTGGCAATATTTGCCCACTCTCCTTTGCAAAAGCACTCCAAATCTGTCAGATTGCGAGGCCATCTCATGTGCACACCCCTCTTCAGATCACCCCACAGATATTTAATTGGATTCAGGTCTGGGCTCTGGCGGGGCCATTCCAAAATGTTAATCTTCTTCTGGTGAAGCCATGCTTTTGTGGATTTGGATGTGTGCTTTGGGTCATTGTCGTGCTGAAAGGTAAACTTCAGCTTTCTAACGGACACCTGAAGGTTTTGTGCCAAAATTGCCTGGTATTTGGAACTATTCATAATTCCCTCCACCCTGACTAAGGCCCCGGTTCCAGCTGAAGAAAAACAGCCCCAAAGCATGATGCTGCCACCACCATGCTTCACTGTGGGTATGGTGTTCTTTGGGTGATGTGCAGTGTTTTTTTTGCACCAAACATACCTTTTGGAATTATGGCCAAAAAGTTCAACCTTGGTTTCATCAGACCATAACACATTTTCCCACGTGCTTTTGGGGGACTTGATGTTTGTTTTTGCAAACTTCTGCTGGGCTTGGATGTTTTTCTTTGTAAGAAAAGGCTTCTGTCTTGCCACCATAGCCCATTCATATGAAGAATATGGGAGATTGTTGTCACATGTAGCACACAGCCAGTACTTGTCAGAAATTCCTGCAGTTCCTTTAATGTTGCTTTAGGCCTCTTGGAAGCCTCCCTGACCAGTTTTCTTCTCGTATTTTCATCAATTTTGGAGGGACGTCCAGTTCTTGGTAATGTCTCTGTTATGCCATATTTTCTCCATTTGATGATGACTGACTTCACTGTGTTCCATGGTATATCTAATGTTTTGGAAATTATTTTGTCCCCTTCTCCTGACTGATATCTTTCAAAATGAGATCCCTCTGATGCTTTGGATGCTCTCTGCGGACCATGGCTTTTGCTCTGAGATGCAACTAAGAAAATGTCAGGAAAATCCTACTAGAACAGCTGAACTTTATTTGTGATTAATCAGAGTCACTTTAAATGATGGCAGGTGTGTAATGACTTCTATTTAACATGATTTTGAATGTGATTGGTTAACTCTGAACACAGCCACATCCCCAGTTATAAGAGGATGTGCATACTTATGCAACCAGGTTATTGTAAGGTTTTTATTTTTCATTTTTCTCCCTCGAAGATTTCAGTTTGCAATTCAATTGAATTGTTCACATTATAGGTCACATTAAAAGTGGAAAAAAGTTCTTACATGATTTCTTTGTCTCATTCTTTTACATCACAAAAACCTGGCATTTTAACAGGGGTGTGTACTTTAAATCCACTGTACATACAAGATTTAAAAAAAAAAAAAAAAAACTAAGATAAAATGTGATATTTGAAAACTAATTGTGAGAACTATTTTAGGTCTACAATTAACCAGAGTAATACCAGAATACTAGAACCCCTTGGGGTACCCGAAAAGACTGAGAACATAGGCCTCCTGGTAAGACGGGGTACTTCAGTCAGGGCAAAGCAAAATGTTGCTGGTGGTACAGTAAGTGAAAAGGGTTGGGATTCACTGTCATAAAAAATACAAAATGTGACTGAGCACTTTGTTCTGCTTTTCTCTGGGACTTCAAGCCTAGTATTGTCTGGTAAATATTAAGGGCAGGGCAGGTTTGTTACACTGTGTAATGTGATATTGTATCACATTACACAGTGATGGAAGATGTTTTCCATGGCTGAACAGTCTTATCGCTTACCTGCAAAGAAACCTACATAAAACACCAGTATTGTTAACCTTGGTTTATTATTTATAAATCAATGAAATCCCTTGTTTTTTCCTCTCTCAAATCTTAAGATAAATGCACTGGGGTAGTTTAATATCAAGTATAATTTGTTACAAATAGGACAGTCCCAAAGTATGCTAGGATTCAGTACAAGGCAAGTTATAGAGTAGTGCACAAATCAGGGCTCAAATCAATCGGCATGAGGAAGTAGCAGTACTTCCAATGATCAAATGAAGTCCGTCTCATTTCAGTCATTTAGCCCAGAGCAGCAGGTGCCACAGGCTTCTTCAGTAAATGTCTCGATGATGTTCCCACAAAATTAATATATCAGGATCCATGGGGCTTCACAACAGCCACACCAAGACCTACACGACTTCTCGGAGCACGAAGGGCCAAACAAGTCATATAGTGCCTACAGATGCCTCCCTCACAGACAAGCTCAACACTGTACACGCTTTGAGGCTGACAGCATTTGCCATTCTGGGAAAGCTCTTGCTGCTTCAGACAACCAGGTGCTCTTGCCGTCCTTGGCTGACGTGAGGGACACTAAAGAGTAAACATTGACAAAGCCTTCGGTCCAGAGTGTGTGCCAAACTGCTGCCGGGCATTTTTACAGACCTCTTCAATTTGTCACTGGCTGAAGTTCCCACTTGCTTGAAGGAGACCTCTATTATCCCATTTACTTTTCATTGTATTTGTTTTTTTGTATTTACTACAATGTTATATAGTGGTGAACAAATAAATACAGCTTAGAAAAAATCTTTAAACTATCTTCTCATAAGAATTTAGTGCTGTGTACAATACAGGGGATGGGACAAAGACACAACCCATTACATAAAGTTGACTCAAGTAGCTTTCTGCAAAGTCAGTATAATACAAATAATGTGCAAGCATTGAGTCTATGCAGGCCACTTCATAGTGTGGTTCATTACCAATGGCCTGACATGCAATGCTCTATGCAATTTTCGTGAACACCATTGCCTTCAAAATGTGAATTGGCTTACTATTCCACACCTATATAATGCATTGTTCTCCCTAGGAGTACTGGGAGTTACTCTGGGGCTTACCGGGGACAACCTGACAAACAACCATACAGCCCCATGGTTTTATTAAAACAGTCATTACACAATATTCATTTCTATAAAAAGGTTTTTATGACTTAATGCACTCACATTTTCTTTCATGAGAATGCAAACATGTCTTGTAAAATGTGGTTTACAATTAGAAAAAACAGCAATCCTAAAGTCATTACAGAGGTCAAAATGTCTTGATGTCCAAATCGTTGGTCCGTAGTATTTTGCGGTAATTTTCTCCGTTCTGATGGACTCAGGTCAAATCCTCTCTTACCCTGTGAGAGATTCCTTCAGCTGTTCGTACATACGCTGGTCCTGCACAGAATGGGAAATAACGGGCAGTTGTCTAAGTCATTTAAAATCCTTACACATTTCATGGCTTTAGACTCAAGTGAACACTGTACCACTGAAGAATGAGCTAGAACCACTTTGACAACTTTGTCTGATCCAACGGATTGAACCATGTTTGCTTTGGGCTAAGATCACATTGACACGCAAATATGAGTGAAATGTTAACACTAGGGTAGTTCCCCAGGAAGCACAAAACACCAGAGGATGTGTGAGAAAAGTGAAGTGCACCTAGCAACGGTTAGCCGGTCTCCTTCCCATGAGATTAACCACAGGATTTACTTAAAATGCACATCTTAATTAGTGGTCCAGCTTAGACATGACAGCGCAAAGGTAACGTTGCCTATTGCTCAAGTGAGTGGACCATCAGATTACCTCATTGAATCACACACTGCCTAATGTTAACAGTTCAGTCACTAGCTCTAATAAAAGGGTTTACCCTTCAGCTTGTGTACTTTACTGTATTCATACTTGGGAATTGGTGTTCAACAGAACATTTTCAAAACTCAATGGAAGGTGTTGCAGTGTTTACTGACAGAGACTGGAAATATTGGTTAACCTCAGAGTAAAGACAAACAGCAGAAGAGAAGGCATTGCTACCTAGCTTAAGAATCTCTACAACATTACTCATATCTTTCTTTTTAAATACCACATTGTGGAATGCTACTTCCACATTCACTGGATTGTAATGGGACATATCGACATTCCGGCGTCACTCCATGGGCCTTCAAGAACAACTGAAGCTAAGTGTAATTTCACTCATATATGAATCGAGGACGAACAATCCCTTTAAGTTGATCACAGATTTCCTGATGGGCTGACCCAAGATACAACAGGAAGTAGTCAAGAACACCTCTGCCACATTGATCGTCGCACATGTACACGTCAGCCTACAGGTAAGTCAAGAGTCCAGAGCCCTATACTAAAACACAGCTTTTAGATAACTCTGATCACCTGGGGATGACTCGTCATCATAAAAACATGTCTCACCAGTTTATTGCAATGTGTCCTTTAGAGCTAACCCACTCTGAGGCCGGTTCAGTTACAGATAGTCATTTGACATTTTTTGAGTTAAGTCATGAAGGAATGAAGAATAAAATCACACTCCCTCTCAAAAATTGCATCATTAGTCTTCATTTGTGGAAGACATCATCGTTATTAACAAAATTTTTGTTGAGCAAAACAGTAATATCTAATAATAACAGTAATAACTGTCCAATTACCCATTTTGTAATGACAGGATGCATTTCAAAGTTCACCTGCAGGAAAACTGGAGTATGACTGCTAATGCATTGATAGGAACACCACATTAGAGAGGTTCCCAAAAATATTCACCCCCTTGTACGGTTCCACTTTTTATTGTGTTACCAGATTAAACTGAAATGGATTCAATTAGGGAGTTTTTGCAACTCATTAACACCAAAACATCATTAATACCAAAGCTAAAAATAAAATCTACAAAGTGTTCTATATTAATCACAAATGTAAAACAGAAAATAATTGATTGCATAAATATTGGCCCCCTTTAGTACGACACCTGAATGAGCTGTGGTGCAACCAACTATCGTCAGAAATCACAATTAGTTTAACGGAGTCCAGGTGTGCAGTAAAGGTGTTTCACACAATTCCTAACAAATCCTACATAATGAACACTAAGGAACATTCAGTGGAAATCCAGAATATGTTTTTTCAAAAGCACCAATCGGGTAGGATATAAGAACATTTCCAAATATTTGAATATCCCGCAGAGCACAGTAAAGTCCATTATTTAGAGATGGAGAGAAAATAGCACAACTGTGAATCTGTACAGAACAGGCCTTTCAAAAAAACTGAGTATCCGGACAAGAAGGGCACCAATCAGGTAGGACACCAAGAGGCCTATGGTAACCCTGAAGGAGTCAGTCTTTCACGGCTTTTCTGGGAGACATCACCTGGGGATGTGTAATAACATCCTGTTATTACACCCCCCCATTCTGACCAACAAACTCAGACATTGTTTAATACCTACACAATTCGATTTGAGGCATGTCACTCACAGAGTAACCGATGTGTGGGTGTGTCCGTCTACAGTGATTCGGGGTTGGGTTAAGCATTTCTAACATTTTAGAACTTTCAGAAGTCAGCAACAGCTTCTGTGCGATCAACCATTTGTCCATAGCCCGATGTATCCTACCTTTTTAGAAACAGACGGCCGTACTTTCTTAAAAGCATCCTCAAAATTCTTCTTGCTGACACGGATGTTGGCCACAGGGCCACTGGAGTAGTGGTGACCTGAGGGGTTAAAAAAAGCAAAGACTCAGATGAGAAGTAGTGGTCTGACAACCTTACCTTGAAGCTACTAGCCTTAAATCCCTTGTGGAGAATAGAATAGAATTACTATGACCTTGGCCTTGGCACTTATTGTGCCTGGGAAAGCAATGTAAACAGAAATGGAGTTTGATAAATGGTAGCCATGGGGAAAAGCATGTGAGCAGTACACCAAGGTTGCGGTGTTCCATTAAAAATGAGTGTTACCTGAGTAAGTCGGGTTGGGTTGGTTCAGGAGGTAGGCTCTCAGAGCGTTGACAGAAGCTTCCCTCACCAACGCAGACAGGTCTGCCCCACTGTATGAAACAATGCACAAACATCATACTAAAAACGCACATAACACCCGCGATCGCAGACGGCTCAGATAAAACACCTGTAGGCAAATCATGGGAACGTTCTACGGTAATGGGTTTCTTTTCCCCCTGTGGAAAGCAGACTGTTTGAGAAGCGTGGTCCGCCCACCCTCCTCCGGGACACTCACGTGAAGCAGTCACTGCGTTCGTCGTGCGCTATCTCCTCCAGACTCACATCCTCCTCTAGATGAGGTCTGCTCCCACCCTGCGACACAAACAGACGTCACAAACCATCCCTGTTCACAGCCACGCCAGCCACTAACTGAGGAGTTACAATAAGTGACGGCGAGCGTCGTGAGCGTTCAACCGTGGCTTTTCGCGTTACCTTGGTGATGGTGAGTAAAATGGCGTGTCGGTCTGATGGAGGCGGGAGGCCCACATATAAAGTCTTGTCCAGACGACCGGGCCTCAGCACAGCAGGATCAATGATATCTACAGAGAAAGGGTTGATAATGGTGAATGACTCCACATTTTAATACTGCTTTCATACACCTGCACAAAAAAATTGCACATCTTACAATCGCACCCCAAAACACTGAGCAACAATCTCCGTCCCGTTTTGGTTTTGTGATACGTGCATATCTACGTGGTGAGGATTGACAGGAAGTGGGACATCTACCTGGTCGGTTGGTAGCAGCCATGATGAAGACTTGCTTCCGTGACTCCAGCCCGTCCATCTCGGTAAGCAGCTGATTGACCACACGGACACTTGCTCCAGACTGCGGACACACCCTCAGGTCATCAACAACATCATCATCATCAATCTTCCTCTAGGCAGACACCGGAATATTAGTCCTGCTCACCTCATGCCCGGAGCGTCGGGGGCACAGTGCATCGATTTCGTCAAAAAAGATGACACAGGGGGCGGAGTTCTGCCCTCTCTGGAACACCTGTCGCACGGCCCGCTCACTCTCTCCCACATACTGAGGACCGACAGACACAAACATGTCAGCCTCGTGTTGAAACAAATAGAAAGAATGAGGGAGACAACTATGAAGCCTATCATTCATGTTTGAGCAAGAATTTGCAATAATGCCTAAATTCAAAGCCAAACCAAAGATGTGGGCCGTGTGTGTTGACAGGCTGAATAAGTGGGAACTTCCAGCAAAGCACCAACATGTGCCAGTCTTACCATTTCTCCTTCATTTTGACTATATCCGTGCAGTTTGAGCTGCGCATAAGCAGGTTTCCTTTGTGTTTCTCTTTATGAACTCAGTAGACACGGCCATTTCAAGTGGCCAATCGGCAACAATATAGAAGTAGACATGTTTTGAATTTGTTAAAAATGTAAGTGAATCAAGGGTTTACTTTCCTAATTTGGGTTCTTACTGGATAGGAACATTTCGTTTGTAAGTCGTATTCTTTAAGAATCAATGGATACTAACTTAAAGGAATGGGGGGAAAAAATTAAATAATTTAGATACAGTGTAGTATCGCAATATTATTTTTGACGATCTTAAAATCAATTTTCTGTCTCCAAGAAACAATTTTTTTGTTTGGACTTTCAAGCAATTAACAGCAGCTATATTATTTTTATTCAGGTAAAATAACTATGAGGTAATTACTCCAATCCTATAGATGGCGCTTGAGAGCTCATCTCAGCCGACATCATTTGGAGTTGAACATAGCAACAGCAGAGAAACCAGAACAACGAACCCTGGATAGTCTTCTACCCAGAAGACCCCACAATTCTCAACGGCAAAGCAAATTTCACAATCTGGGACATACTTTATATGTAAAGACATGCGCCCATACAGTGTGGTAGAAAAAAAATCATTTATAAGCATTTATTCATTGTTTTAGAACAGTCAAAGGTAGCAACTTTGTTTTTACATTTTCATATAAATATAACTTTACATACATTTTGCATTTTTTAAATGGCTGAATAGAGTGGCATATATAGGTATATATTTGGTATTTGGAAGTATGATTTAACTGTTAGCAAAAAACAATATTGAATTGGAATACATATAATCGTGAGAATCATGAAAATCGCAATACATATCGTATCGGCACTTAAGCATCGTGATAATATGGTGTCGTAACCATTGCAATTCCCAGCCCTAATAATTTACAAGTCAAAAAGAGTTGTCGCAACTACAGATTGCCCCTGAAAATTTACACAGGTGAGTTAGAGCAGTGCTCCCTCATAGAATGAAATTGAATGCTAATTAAGGATATCTGTGACTACAGGAAACTGAGCCCTCACCAAATAAATAATATATCAGACTGCTGGATCAGTTACGCCTGCGTTTCCTGACAATGCTACTGATTTCAGTAGAGCACTTGAGTTACAAATACTTTCAGCAGAACTCTGAACAAAGAGTTCATATTACTGGACACAGGGCACAGTCAAAGGAACTCCAGGAATCTGTCGGGCTGAATGACTCACCATGTTCAGCAACTCTGGTCCCTTAACAGAGATGAAGTTAAGTCCTGACTCATTGGCAACAGCCTGAGATAAGAGACAAACAGTACGGTTAAAATGGATTAATACAAACCAACAGTCCACTTATTTTAGCAGCTAGCGAATGGTACCTTGGCTAGTAAGGTCTTTCCACAGCCTGGGGGCCCAGCAAGCAACACACCTGCAGGAGCACTGAGACCCAGGGCTTTAAACTGTTCAGGAGAACGCACCGGAGCCTAAGGAAATATGCACAACGTTATTATAAAGTTATTACTACTGTTATTCATTTCTGAATCTGGATAAGTTAAGACCTTGATAGACCTGACAGCCCTGTCATACAATGTAAATCTATTTATAACATTAACAAAGGGCCATTTACCCAGACCAAGACCGGTTTTAAATGTTCTAACACATCATGCTGCTGGTAAATAAAATAAGAGAACATTTGGTTCAGTGTGTTGGAACTTAAGAGATTCACAGCAGAGATTCAGAGTACCATGTTGTTGGTAACCAGTTGAATGGATTTGTTCCCAGCCTCATTGTCCATGGTAACCTTTGTTCCATCAAACCAATTCATGCAGATTAGTTACCTCACAAATACAAAACAGTGAAGATCAATGCTGATGGAAACAGGTACAGTTTTATAAGTGTCAATGGACAACTTGTTCGTTCAAGATGGTAAGATCTTTTGGTGTGGCCAAAATTCATTATGAGAACTTGGCAATGGAAACTACAGTATGTTCAAACGTTGACAGAGTACTGACAGGTTTTGTTTGGTTATGTTTTTTAGTTCTTCCTGTGCTTGACTTCCAGTGACCACCCTGGACCGTAACAGTAAACACTATGGCCAGCACCATCCATATACCTATACACATGCATACCTACACTTACGTATGTGTATAACCCTAACCTACACACCCAGATGACATGCATATACACCCATATCCAAATTGGCATACCTACATTCCCACACACAAAAACCTCACCTATAACTGATCAGCATCTTGCCCAAAGCCAGCCCCACGCGATAATGCCCAAACCCAACCCAGCCCCATGCGATAATGCCTAAACCCAAAAGCGCCCACAGAGTATTGAAGTTAACTTGATTATTTGTGTGGTCCTACCACACACTAAGTCAGCAGAACATGCAGCTTATTAGGCATCCGCTACTTGACAAAACTACAGGAACATTTGAAACAGTTAAACAGTTGCCAACTTTTGATTTTTGGGGGGGGAAATCAAAAGCTAAGCCTTATGTTTGTGCATCGTCACTACGCACAGCTTTTAATAATACACAACAGGTCAGTTTGATGGAAACACAGCACTGTGGGACAATGCACATAAATAATGCAGATTTTAGAAACTTGCATGAAAATCTGTCACCAATTGGAAGGAAACCTAAATAGTGATATGCTCTGTTAATCCGACCAAATTAGATACTACCAGAGCAACAGAAACTGGTCAATTAGGGAGGATGCCTGACCTGATCAGAAACACTCTTGGCCCAAATGATTATCATTCAAATCCCATCTGTCACTGTACCCAACACATCAAATGTAGTAACAGCTGTAATGAGGCCAAACCCACTAGGATGGCCATGGTGAGCTCCTCTCGGATGTCCTGCAAGGCCCCCACATCCTCCCAGGTGACGTCTGGCACTGTGGCGAAGCCTTCACGCTTGGCAGACGGTTGAACGCTGGCCAGGGAACCCTGGAAGTCAGACATGAGGATGCACAGGCCAGCCAGCTGCTCCTCAGAGAGGGACTCACTGCTCTTCAACAGAGAGAGCAAGCGACACAGCTCCCCCTGGTGGTGAAGACATGGAAGTGGAACAGTCACACCACTGACCATCACAGTGGGACATTCGCCAGATGGACAGTGACTCTGACACTATTCACTGTTAAACACTTCACCTGGAACGATGCCTCCGTGGCCTGGGGCTGCTGCTCTTCTCCCTGTGGTACATTGCTGAGGTCCGTCATCTCCTCGCTCTCTGGGTCTGCCGAGGCCTGGCATTCAGTCGCTCCATCCTGGGCCTTCGGGAGAGGTCTTGTGCCCTGAGGCCCCTGGGACTCTTCTTTCCCCTCCACCACGGGGAGCTGGTTCTGGGGTTGCATCTCCAGCAGGACCCTGTTGACGGCGCTCATGGCAGCCTCGCGGCACAGTGCCATCAGGTCCGCTCCGACGTAGCCAGGGGTGAGACGTGCCAGCTGCCGGTAGTCAAAGTCCTCAGGGAGCTTCAGTTTCCGACACAGCGTCTTCAGAATTCTGAGAGCAGAAATCAATGAAATAAGAGTCTCAACACGGGTCTTCAAAAAATACATCAAAATATTGATCAGAAATGATTTTCCCAAAGGGTCACAACACAACTATTATTATAAGAGATGCTTACCGGAGACGAGCTGCTTCATCAGGAATCCCAAGACAGATTTCTTTGTCAAAGCGTCCTGCACGGCGTAGGGCTGGATCTAGAGAGTCTGGCCGGTTAGTGGCACCAATGACCAGTACCTGGGTTGTGACCGCTAAAGAGTTCAGGTCTGGAGGGACAAGAACGAAAGAATGAAGAAAAAACAAGTCATCCAAGTGTACTGTGGAAAGTGAATTGATACTCTCCCTCGTCTACCAATAAAATTCATGATTAGAACTATGTAAAAGGGAATATTCCTATCAAAGAAGTACAGATGTTTCGTAATCACCATCTCAGAAGTTAGAAAATATACAAGATGTACTTCTCTTACCGTCCATGCAAGTGAGCAACTGAGCAACAATCCGTCTCTCCATGTCCTTTGAGGCCACCTCTCTCTTAGGGGTGATGGCATCAATCTCGTCAATGAACAAGATGCAGGGGGAGTTGGTCTGCGAGGGTCAGATAACCAGAATGATTAAGAATGACTAGCGTGGTTTGTTTGAGCGAGTGGTCCTTAAATGGACATTCAAACGTTTTCGTAATTTTGCAGCTAACGGTCTTGCAGCTCTGTCGGGAACCGGGAGTGGCACTTACCACAGCCTGCTCAAACAGCTCTCTCAGCTTCTGTTCAGACTCCCCCGACACCCCAGACACCAGCTCTGGCGCAGACACCTTCAACATGGGTAGCTCCATCTCCTGTTAACACGGAGGGAGATTCATTTTCACCAAGAATCATCATCATCAGATTCTTCCTGGAAAAGGGACAGAGGCGAAAAATAAAAACGACAACGCCACCCGGACTCACCCCAGCTACAGCCTGGGCCAGCAGAGTTTTCCCACAGCCAGGGGGGCCATGGAGCAGAAACCCCCTGGGAGGGACCACGCCCAGCTGCTCATACACCTCTGGGTGCCTCATATGGATGAGCAGCTTACACACCTCCTACGCTGACAGAGCGCCAGAAATCAGTCTCAAAGACATAATGGTTAAACATCAGGGTCACAATCTGAAGAACACATTTAAAATAAGACAAAACGTTTTGAAGCTTGCAATGAAATTAGCATTGTTAATGAGCACGTTCAGGTTCACCGCGTCCGAAAGATTTCTCCTTTTTTTTGTGCTTACGGAACACACTTCTGGATTCGTCGTAAAGCTTCCACAGCTGAGGAAACTGACAGAGCTAAAAGGTATTCAGAAATCATTTCAATGTTACTAGCGTACCGTCAGAGTGTCCTCATTGCCTCCAACATCTTCAAACTTCAATGTAGAATACTGTAACTCAACAGACTTTGTGCGCGCTAGAACAGTCAGAGGACACAACTATGGTTCTCAAATGATAAACAATTTGCTGTACATTGTCTGGATCATTGACTAGTTATAATGTTAGACAACAGAAATGTAAGGAAAAAGCTCCCTTTACCTTTCTTGTTCATGATACTGGCTTCAATGTCATCATCATTGCCCTTTGATGCTCCCTCTTTCTGACGTTTAGATTTTCTCAATTTCGCTTTTATGTTTTTTTTCTCAGGTTCGAGCATTGAGACATCTGATCGATTCTGTGGACATCAAAACAAGCATTCAAATTGTAATAGAAAGCTGGGTGGGAGACAAACAAAATCCATAAGAGACAATGGACAACATAAGAAGCTTGAAGACATACGTTGTCTGCAGGAGTGGCTGCCTCCTCTTGGCAAAGGTCAATGAGGATGCTGTCCTTCTCCGGGCCTCTGCCCCGGTCAATAAACCATCCCCCTGTAGACACCTTGGTTGCCGTGCTAAGTGGTGTGGACTGAGCTTGAGCAGGGCTGTCCGATGCAGACTGATCTCTCCTGGGAGAGTTCCCACTCTCTGGGTTCCCCTTCTTGTACAGGGACATCAAGGAGCTATTCATGAGGTTGATGGGCTGAACGGCAATGGAATAATAGGTTTGGTCTATTAGCAGATCATCTTCAGTCATTTAATAAACATATTACAAATAATCATATGGTAATAAGCAACACAAGTATAGGTACATGCGATAAATGAATGCTTCGGAAAGAGGTGGAAAAATATTATGTACCGGTTGTTCGGAAAGGTCCTCATCACTATCAGTGGTGTCTTCCGAGTTACTGAAGCCTTCACTGTAAAAGACCAGAATATACACTGTTAAATCACTACAATCAAGAGCAATGAAAAAGTAAGACAACGGAATGTGTGAAAAAAGCAAATCCGCACCCCTTTCCCACTCCAGAATAAAAATGTTGAAGGATCTACACCCAGCTCATTCTGCTGAACTATTCGCAACATCTTATTCTCCCTGAACCCTAAAGTCATATTTAGATGTTTGTGTCCAGTGTAGAATAGAACTCTACACAAATTGACACGTTGTACAATAAAACCTATTAGTTGTAACATCAGATTATTGCAAAAATAAGAATGTCAAAAAGGCAGTCTATTTAGGCAAACTAGGGGGTATTTCGAGCAAGCAATTCACAAACAGGCATTTTAGCAACTAGATTGCCTTGCCTAGTAACTCCAGCAAATGCAAATAATGTGCTTTCTATCATTTCAAGATTTGGCAAAGCAGGTCAGCTAAACACTAAGTCGTTGACTAAAACAGGACATTTCTGGTTTCCACGGTACATCCAAAGTAGCAGAATCCCACTTAGGCTCTTCATCCATGTCTGCTACATTAGGGTTAGCCCAAATACAATGTGCAGACTGCACCCTGCTTCTGCAATATCCATAGTTACAAATGAGAAGCTTGTAGGTAGGCCAAAATATAGTCACATGAATCATACTTGACAATCCTTTTTCAGTGTTGAGGGGAAAAAAGTACACCCCTAGCTTCAACAGCTGGTGTTGCCACCTTGAAGTAACTTAATGTAGCCATTTCTTCTAACTGTTTATCAGACTCTTACATCGACTGTAAAAGATTGACAGATAAAACCTCTTTGCAGAACTGCTTCAACTGTGTCATGGTGGAGGGCTTTCTTGCATGCATAACCCGCTTCAAGTCTCCCCACAGCATTTTGACAGGTTTCAGATCAGGGATTTGACCATCCATTCTGTTACCTTCCATTCCTTATTTTTTTTTTAGCTATTCTTTTGTAGATTTGTTTGTGTGTTTTGGATTTTTGTCCTGTTCCAAGATCCATGTTTGGTTCAGCTTCAGCTTTTAGAACAATGGCCTCACATTCTCCTTAATTCTATGGTACAATATGGAATTCATGGTCGACTCAATGACGGTAAGTTGGACAAGCCCTGAGGCAACAGGAAAAAAAAATTTAACCACCTCCATGCCTTATGGTCGGTGCTTCTGTTCAAAGCAGTGTTTCTTTTCATCCAAACATGGCATTGCAGCCAAACAACTCCACCTTTGACACAACTGTCCAGAACACATTCTTCCAGTTGATTTAGTTGTTACCCGGGTGTAAAGTCTGTCAAACATTAATCATGACTTGACACTGTTTTTGAGAGCAGAGATGTCTTCCTTCCTGACCTCCTCCTGAGAGACTTCTACGAGCATCTTTCAGTGAGCGCTGAATTTACCTGAATTTGGTGGAATGACCGGGTCCTAAGTAGATTGCAAACCACACCAAGTTTCTAATCGTTATTAAAGGCTAGACCCTCACACATTACAGTCTAATTTAAATGTTAATTTAAATAGCCAAACATTTTATTTCCACTGTTTATGAAAAGTGGAAGGGGTTGATTCAGCAGCATCTACGTAAAATAAGATTGTGATCCACACGTCCACAGAAGCTTGAAGATCTGAAGCCAGCTCCACAGCCATGGACTTAAGAAAAATGTTACGAGCAGATAATGTGGCCTTGATCTGTGGGAACCAGGCAACTTACGTGCAGCTAAAAAGTTAGGTTTTTAGGCAAAAAAAAAAATGCGGAAATCGAATACAAATTACCCAGCATCCTTCTGATTGTGTCTGGCTCTCTTGGCCAAGTGTTTGTTCTCCAGATCTGTCAATCCAGATTCATCGCATATCAATCCATGAACTGGAAAGGAAGAAGCAGAAGGACTAATGAAATCTCCAAGTGCAAGACAACAAATGACTGTCAGTGGCATTACTATTGAAAAATGTCATGCAAAGTGAACTATAAGATTATCTCTATGCATAAAACCTTTCTGCTGACCTTTTTCCACCTGAATCCTAAATGCAGTCTTGTTTCGTCTGCCATACTCCATTCTGAGGAGAATACAGTATAAAGCACTGTGAATAAACGGCCCGATTTCATGGACACAGAATAAGCCTTGTCTAGCAATAAAAAAAATCATGCTCCATAGATTTCCATGGCAATGTATGTTTTGTTTAGATTAGATTCAACTTCATTGTCATTGAACACGTACAAGTACAGTACAACAAAATGCAGTTAGCATCTAACCAGAAGTGCAAATAGAAGAGGGCAGAAAATGTACAAGTATTAAGTATATGTATATTACAAGTGGAATGTATGATGTGCAATGAAGGCAAATGCAGTACAAATGGCAGTACTAAAATGTGCAATTGAGGCAAACAGAGGTGGGCAGAACATTTACAAGTGTTAAGTACAGTGTATGTTACAAAAGGGATAATAGTTGTGCGAGTACGCGGATAGGTTTAGTCCTATACTAGGCTTAAAACATGTCTTTGATAACCAGCCAAAATATTCTTAGAAAAGCAAAACTGTAGAAAGAGCACATGGGGGAAATTATTATACGATTTAACTCACCTGTAGAGTTTCTGAAGATCTTGTGCCATTGACATAATGTCAACATACTGTCCGCTGTGGTTACTTAAATACTAAAAGCAGACAAAATCGTACGAATTCATTACAGTAACAATGTTTAAATGCTGTAGCTGTGTTTACCGTGGAAAGCTAGTTCAAAATGTGATTTACCTGCTCAACTCTCTTTTTAAGTCGGTTGTCCACTCCGCCCATGCCACCTCTGTTCTTCATTGTATCTCCTTTCACATTTGATAGTTCAGCTGATTAAAAACCTTTACCTTACGACGTGTTATACATGATTAGCTACTTGCTACCGGAGTACAGTATCTGCTTAGCAAGCTTGTTGTTCATTCTATTACGAGCCACATTCGGGTTGTTAGCTATCTGAATTTTTTATAAAATAAACCGTTAGCGTTGTCTAGCTAAACAGTGGATTTCTAAAGGCATTATCTTAGTAGTTGTTAGGGTAGGGTAACAGGGCGTAAAGCGGCGAGTAGTACTAGTATATTATTAGGCTGCAATTACCGGTACTAGTAGTAGCAGTGTGATGCTAACAAGATATCGGAGTAACTCTGTAACTAGTAGAGTTCGTTACGCCGTAGCTATTCGCGTAAAAGATTGTCTCAAGACTATCATTAAATTCTGGAAGAATACAGTACCTGTTGCAATAGTAGAGGCTACATAGCAGTTGATGAAATCGTAAGTTAAACGTTTATAACAGACAATTCGTTATAACAGTCATTTAAGCACGAGTTTGTACCAGTGAAGCACAGATAGAGGGGGAGCCAGATAACCCACCGGATGTTTAAATTAAAGCATGATTGTCGTCATTTCCACTCCGCAGTGAGAGGAATCCAAGTTGCCGGTAGTGGAAGTCAAAGTAAGATTTAACTGGGCCAAAGTTTTTCTCAACGATGAAATACCTACCCTCAATCCAGAATATATACATATCTATATTTCCATTTATTTAAATGAACATTTTTAGAATTAGTCATTACTTCCTAGGTTCTGCCCACTTGTCTTCACAAGCCTACTTGTAATCTTAGTTTAATTATATAATCTTGAAATGACACTCCACGTGAAACTAGTTTTAAACGGAGCTGTCCGTGAAATTGCCTGTTCTAAATTGTGGATAATTTAAAAGGATTTGATTTATGGCCCAGATTGGCAAGCCTTGCCCGTGGTTCCGAAGGTCTATAAAGTGGCTTTGGCACTTACTATTTTTGAACGAACCACCAGCACGGAGACGCCAAGTGAAGATTGCATTCCTTCGAGGTTCCCCAGGGAGTTTTAACAGATTTGAATACACGACAAAACCAAACTTATAAACGTGCAAAGGGCAACCAATCTATGGCCACTGTATACCGTACGTGCAAATCCAATACCAAGTAATTTAAATTTAAGACTGAAACAACCGATATCCAAACAAATCCTTGCATCCTCCTACGGTATATTTACAGCATTCGAAAATCCTCCCATAAACACATTTGCACACACATACCACAGAAATCAATGCACACCTTTGTGTGGTTATGCCTGTATAATTTGGATGCACACAGTGAAACTAAATATGACACATTTGGTTGTCAGCGTCTCAGTTTAATGCAATTAAAATTATGAATGTTTTACCCTCAGTTACCTACACAAACCTCAGTGAAGTTAAATTATATATTAAAAGAAACAACTGAAATGTACACCACACCTGTAATAGCATTCCTAAATAAAATCTGGTGTAACCTAATCAATCAACTTCAAAATCACACTCTTAAGTTGATTGGGCTCTACTAATGTGAAGTGACACAGGAGTTTATACTCAGAATTTCCATAATGTCCATTTGTTGGGTAGTGAATTATAAAGCAAACACTTAAATTAGTACGAAAGTCGAAAGAGCAAAGGGACAAAGTCGTGGAAAAATGCATATAGGGGATGGGTATAAAAACATTTACGCCTTGAAAACACCATGGAGCTCAGTCATGATGATTATTAGGATGTGGAAGGTGTATGACACCAAGCATTTTGAGATAAAGCAATTAGGAAACTAATCAGTGGCTACCAAAACGCAGCATAAGCATAATTACAGGCTTTTATGGCCTGGTCAGAATATTCGTATTAATGGGTGGCAAGAATGGATTCATTACTCCAAAAAGCCCACCTTCAATCCAATTTGATGTCGCATGTCATGTCACAAGAATTTCATTGTTCAGAACGATGCATGTTATTCAGTGCACTTGACAAATAAAAGACTTAGACTTTGAAGTATGCTGAAAAATGCAAGGAGATTCTCTAGTGATGTGGGAAAACATTTGTGGTTTGGTGCAAACCCAACATGGCACACAACTCAAGAACACCATTCCTAATATAAAGCACGGTGGTGGAAGCATTATGTTCTGGGGATGTTTCTTATTGTCAGGAACTAGGGCACTGAAAATGAATGCATGATATATATACACAACAGATTCAGAAAGTCTAAGGGGGTGAAAACATATGTAATCAACAATATTTCATAAATAGCAAGAACTAGAATTCAACAGTCAAACTACCCCCCAGCTCCAACCATGACCAATTCATGTTGTTCCTGCTGCTCTTTAGGCTGTCTATTTGACACTCCTAATAAAGACCCAGAGTTAGAGGTTTCATCAATACATTGGCCTGTTATGGCATTCCCCTCAAACTGGAGGATACATGTACAGAACTTCTCAATCATTAAATGATTTGTCCACTACAGTTTAAACTTTAAAAGGAAAACATAGATATTACACAACAGCAATTGCAGTTGACTTTTAATAACAAAAATGAATGACTTCGGCAGCACTAAATCAAGGTTGAACCAAGTGCCCAACGTAGGTCCTGGAAAAGGTATGTTTTTTTCCTTCCTTTGGCTGTACAAACCAAATAATCAGATATGAAATCAACAACTACTATGAACTAAAGGTTCTCAAATTTTATTTGAGATTATTTATGTACATTTGTTTCACCACTTAGAAATGACAACACTTTCTGATCAAAAAATGTGCACCATAATAAAAACAGACAGATCAGGAACACTCCAGGAGGTAGAATACTTCACCAAGAGGCGGAACACTAAACCAGGAGGTAGAAAATTTCACCAAGAGGCAGAATCCTAAAATCAGCAACACACAGGCTAGACTGCAAGATGCAAACCACTAGTTAGCCATAAAAACAGGATAGCCAGGTTACAGTTTGCAAAAGTATCTAAGAGCATGCAGAGTTCTGGAAAAGGGTATTGTGGACAGACCATGAGGCTTACTAATGTAACTTCTGTCCAGAAGTGGCCATATGAATTTGAATAGAAACAGCTTGCCTGCTGAACTACAAACAAATGCCTCATATTATATAACTCCTATTTACAGGGGGTTTAAAGGGCCAACTAGTGATCAATCTCTAGAAATAAATCCATCTGTTATTAGCTGACAATGACATTTAACGGCAAAAATACCTCAAAACCAACAACAACCGTACAGGCCTTCTAGTAATCTGTCCCAATTCATTTTGGTACGTTGGTATGTTCCAAACTGCTGTCACAAAAATGTTGAAACAATATGTACAAACACCCCAAAATAAAAGCAGAGAATCTATACTTTAACCTTACAACTGTTTGATATCAATTTCAGACTCAATGAGTAAAGAGTCAAAATAAGAAAAAATGCATCACTGTCCCAATACTCACAGAGGGCACTCCAAAAAACAGGTCAAAGGAATACAATTTAACTAATTTTAAAAGCTTCAACGTCAGAAAACAACTGCAATGAACGATGACCTAAAAGTAGGTCCTTCACAGAAACCATCAACCAAGACATGCAGTACAGCAACTAAGATGTTTTGTCATCCTTATCTTTTATTTTCTCATCTTTTTCTTTTTTCTTTTTTCCATCCTTTTCCTTCTTCTTCTTCTTCTTTTTCTCCTTCTTCTTCTTCTTTTTGTGGCCTTTAGGAGATTTGCCTTTCTCTTCATCACTGCTGGAACTGCTTCCTCTGTTATCTTCATCTTTGTCCATTTTGTCACATCCTTCACCAGTGGGCTTTATTCTGGTCTCCACCTCCTCCAACTTGACCCTGCCATGTGTTCCACTTGCAGGGGCAGAGAAAGCTGCACCGTAACCCTTCTCCACCCTCCCCTCTTCCGCTCGCCCCCTGCCCTTATGTAAACCTGGTGGGGTGTGCCCGAGGACATTCGTAAACCTGGGGCTTTCAGGTCGTTCCTCTTTCACATACATCTTCTCCCTGTCGTTCCTGTAGCCCTTGGGGCCCTCGTCCTGTTTGCGTTCCAAGTCAGGGTGCCTAAGATCCCTATGGTACTCAAGGTGCCTCAGATCTCTTGGGTCTCGCTGGTCTCTCCAATCCAAGGGCAGGGGGTGTCTGCTCTGATGCAGTCTAGGGTGTCCTCTGTCCTCTCCCGGCCTCCTGTCTCCATACTTCTGCTATAGAAAATGGTAGGTAAGAATCACTGTTTTCATTATGACACCCCAATCATTTTTGGTTATATTACTTTTCTTAATCCTCGGGAGTAGTGCAGTCCCACACCTTTATTCTTTGTCTTTTATTTTGTTAGGAGAATGAGCAAAGGTTGGAGGCGAGTGGAGAGGGTGTGGTAGAACAGCAGTGGGTCAGATTCAAATCCATGGTCGCCACGTTGTGTGTATTCCACAGGCAAGGGCTAGGACCCCTGCACCACACCCGGCCACAAGCAACAACCATTTCCACTGGACTTCTAAACATAAGTGGACAGGAATAGAACCTCAAGGTTTTACAGATCTTATGAACCAGGTTAAGAACAATGCAAGGGTTTAACAAGACTCTTTCTTTGGTCAACTGCTGTGGGGAGTGACTGCTGCTAGGTACTTGCCATGCTAGGCTCATTCCGCCTGTGAGCTGCCGAGTGGCTCTCAGCAGTGCTCAGGTCTCCAAAGAACTCCTCACACTTCTGGCAGTAGAACCCAATGACAGGAATTAAAAAGGTAGACCCTTAAAGTCACAGGAATGAAAAGGTGTTAAGGAGAAATAGCATTTAGGTCAGTGCATTAAGCGAGTAATGACAAAAACAAAAATAATGCTTATATGTAGATAGAAAAGAATGGGTAGAGAGATGGGTCTACAATGAAGAATATACTGTACCATCCTGCTTTAGCAATTCCGCTAGTTCCCTCAAAAGAGTCTCTTTCCTTTTCATATGGTCCTGTCTTGACTTTTGACTCTCCTTGTCATCTTTGTTCTAGATATGCAATGTTAAACAGTGGAAACATCACAACATACTGTACATCAGAGGTACTTTTGGAGATGAAGTGTAATTATCATACAGCAATAGTGAGGTTTATTTCAGCGAACATAGTGTTATTGGAATGATACTGCCAGGTAAACATTACCTTTTGTTTGTCTGAATTCCTCTGGGACTGGTTGCCATCATTTGGATTACTCTCTGCCTTTTTCTCCCTTTTCGCTAGGAACGGAATTGAAATGCAATTGGTCACATGAGTAATATTGATTAGAAACAGTAAATGGGGTATAGGCCAGTGGTTCCCCAGGCACCTCACAACCCCTTCACCTCCAAATGAATGAACTGCTACTATAATTACAGAAACATAATACAATTGTTTAAAATGTGCCTTTTAATCAAAAAAATCAACAAAATCAGTATATTCAAGAAACTGGCTTCTGTATTGAAATAAAAAATAAAACAATATTGAGACATAAGCCAGGTTATGACATATGCATGCTTATCAATGATGACATGGGTGGGCCAACTACTATTGAAAATAAAAACACATGAAAAATGGTTCTACAACTACAATAAGTTGCTTATTAGGTGACATTAGTGCTTTTTCCCGATAACTGTAGTCTTCAAATGTGTGGAGGTATTGAGAGAAAACTTCAAAGGAAATATTTTTGGATCTATTGGCTCAACACGGCCTTAATGAGGAAAAGGAAAAACTTTTTCTTAGCCAATGTTGTAAGGCTTGGGCTGTGCCCATATATACACATCACTGTAAATATATATCACACTTATTTTTATGATAATTGTATATATATTTTATAAACATTTTTATTAAAAAAAAGAAAAAATAATTATACATAAATATATTTTTACAAAAAAAACAATTACAACCCAAATGTCTTTAGATCAATTTCAGATTTCAGGTGCCTAAGACTTTTGTACAGTGCTGTATATCTGTAGTATCTGAGGGCCAAAAAGTAGTGTTTATAATAAATCGCTTGTGATCATTACAAGCAGTGCGGTGTTATCCTTTTACATTTAAACCTAACACAGATTGCTCTTACCTTTAATAATGGACTGTAATGACTCTAGTGCTTGTCGGATTGGTGCTGCTCCAACTCCTGGTGAGTCCACTTTTGGCTCCTGTGACACAAGTACAAGAGGATGTGCTAGTGCAGGCTGCGTCTCCTCATTCTTCTCCTCTGGCATCTTCCCCTCCTTCTGTTGCTGCAGCTTGACCATCATATTGCTGATCTCCGTTGTGCCCATGTTAAGCCCGATGTTCTTCAACATGTTCTTGATCTTCTCACATTCCTTTGCGGTGGGAGCAGGCGAAGCCTTCACATCAGGAGATGGACCAGGCTGTAACCTCTGCTCAGGCCTACTACTGGACTGGACCAGTTGAGGAAGCGTCTTGAGTTCTTGTGTTTCCCCATGGTTCCCAAACAGATTCTTGCTTTGATAAAAAGGAACGCCTGCTGAGGAGTTCTCTGCAGAACTTTGCTGGGTAATTGACTGAGCAAAATGCTGGGTATCGGAGCTTTGTTTTGCCTGGTTATCCTCGTTCCCGTAGAGGAAGTCCTCCTCATCCTCGACCTCCATTGGCTTCTTAACAGGTGAGACGTCCCTGGTGCCCTGCAGCCAGGAGAAGTCACTGCCAACTCTCTCATGGGGGAGGAGATTGCTGTCAGTGTCCTCCTGTTTCATTTGACAGACTTCCTGCTGACTGTTTGGCTTAGGCTCATCTGGGACTTGAAAAACTTCCTGTCGGCCGGCCGATACTGGCCCTACAGGAAGACTGCTGCTCTGGACTTCTCTGCGGCTCTGGAGTTCTCTGTTAAAGTTATTGGCCTACAGAACCAAGAGAAAATACATGAATGATAAATAAATCAGAATAGATTGCCTAGTTTTCTTCACTGCCACTGGAATTAATTTTAGAGTGAGTGTTTAATTAAATTAATGGACAAAATTATCCAACATCCAATGCCCTCCTCTGAAAATGTTTGGTTGCGGTCATTGAGCACCGCCAGGTTGAGTTTAAGGGTGAAATCATGTTTTCACAGGAGTGCATTTGCTGTAGGATAATTATGTTAATTAAATACAAAAATTAAGTATACAAAACTAATATGAGGTTTTGGTGGAAGAGTTGAAAACATTCAGTAACAAAAATAATATACAAAAATTGAGAAAATCTGAAAGGAACAAATACTGTCTCATGCCAGGTTTGTAGAAAAATTCCTAACTAAACATACACATTGATGACCCAAGTCTTTATCGTACTATACCTGGATTGTGAGAATGGCATTCTTGATGGAAGGCATACTGTCCTCCAGTTGCTTGCTGTTCATGACCCGTTTAAGGCCCTGCAGCAGGTCATTGTGTACGGAGGCAGAGGCATGACTACTGATGCTGCTGCCACTACAGCTTCGACTGGGGCTCCTTTTGTCCCTGTGTTCTGAGTGATGGTCCGGTCGTCTCTGACTTTTTCCATGGCTGTGACTCCTGCTCCTTGCTCTGCATTTGCTCCTCGTCTGACTTTTACCTCGACTCCGGCTCCGACTACGAGCCTTGGTCTTGCTTCTAACCTGGCTCTTTCCAGGACTGTGACTCCTGCTCCGTGGTCGGCTTTTGCTTCTTGCACGGCTTTTGCCTCGTGTGCGACTTCTGCTGCGTGGACAGCTCTTGCTTCTTGCCCGGCTCTTGCTTCTCACCAGGCTCTTTGCTCGGCTCTTGCTTCTACCCCTACTTTCCTTTGCTGGACTGCGAGAATTGCTCCGAAGTCTCTGCCTTTCATAACCCCTGTCTTCTGACACACCTGCTTTCCCTGTGTCCGACAGGTGAACTCCTTTTAGGAAGTCAGGAATTGGCTTATTGGCTGCAAGACATCTAAGAAATTCTTCTCCTGCCGTCAAGTTCTCACTGAAATTCAAGAAAGAGCAGTTTAGATGCCTGTTAATTGCAAAGCGACTTAATTGAATGAGGTTGTTAACTAGGCTATGCATGCATCACAAAATCCAATGAACCAGGACATTTCCCTACCTCTCATCTCTTTGACGTAGTTCTAAAGGATTGACGGGCCACTGTGGCATCTGAAGATGCTGTGTGTCTGGTGGTAGTATCTGTTGACTGCCGAGACTGATCACTGTACTGCGGTCAATGGAGAAGTTGCTGCAGTGTGGAGGCTAGTTGAGGTATAAACATCAGTTGAAGTATGAACATCAGCATTCTGGCTGTATACATCACATCAACCAGTATCCAAGCATCATAAGTTAAAGCATACAGCAAGTCGGCATTAGTTAACATACCAACAGAATATATGTTGTCAGTTAACTACCTCAAAAAAACAGAATTGACTAAAATATGACTTGATGCTGTGGTGAAACCGATTCGCAGACACATGTTAGTTACTTACATTAATATAATGCTCCCTCATGGGCCTTTGGAGGTATTCACTACCCAAACCATGAGGTAAGAATGGACGACAAGATCCAGTAGGTAGGTGCGCATGCGGTGGAACATCAGGAGGAGCACCGAAGGTTCCTCCATAGCGGGGACCGGGTGGAGGTACATGGTGTGGATGGCCAAACGGAGGAGGGCCCCGAGGAAGTTCTCCCGGTTGGATAAAACCACGAAACATCTTAAACGTTAAACCATGGCAGTTCAATTAATTTTGGATATCAATTTAAACAGGGGAACGATCAAATGCATTAAAATGTATGTTCTTGTTTATAAAAAGCTTTCGAAGCGATTGTCTTGTGCTAACTAATAACCATTTTTTGTAATAGTAGTGTGAATGAAAGCGGAAGAAATTCTTGGGGTTAAGGTTCCACATCCGGTATCTTGCATTTCGAAATAAAAGCCCGTCGGTGACCAAGGACACTTTCTGTAACTGGATCCTGTTGATTCACGTTTTTGTGCCAAATGGTTACAATTTATAGAATTATATTATTTTACCGCCATAAAAATATTCACAATGAGAATTTTATGAGATTCATATTACGCAAATCAGCAAAAAGTAATCAAAAGACTGAGAAGTATAATGGAAAACACAAGAGTTTGACAACCACACATTTGAGGGACTAAATCATTCATTTGCATTACTCATAATTACTCTTAATTATTAACATCTTAAATTGTTTGGTTATTCATTAGCATACTCGTCACCTCATATTTATAACCCAGTAATTCTGAATGGCATTGTATGTGTTAAATAAAAATATTTGAAACAAAATATAATCTGAAATCTAGGTTTGATGTAACCTGAAAGGGATTTGTCAGTTTTAAAAAAAACATCCCCAAAAATTCTAGGGATCGGTGGCTAATTTGAAAATTGGTGGTAAATGGGGTTAAAGAACTATTAGTTTCTCGTGGCTCATAGACAACTTTCCTGGAAAAAAAAAACATTAAGTTGTAAAATATAATAAAGAAATTATTCTCCTTAGCTGAAATATCTCCGTGTATAACAAAAATGACAAGAAATGTTCATTCATTTTTATTTTTATTGCTCACCTCATTCGTTCTCACATCCAAGCAGTCTTTCTGATATCGAAGTATGTACATTACTGACTATAAGCAGCATTAGGTGGGGTCTTTTAAATATGTAACGAATGAGACATCAGTCAACATCAAAACATTTTCCAGGCTCCAATGTAAACCACAGAATATTCAAAAAAAGAAAGCACTAAAGAATAAAGCTGTTTTTTTTCAAGTATAAATCAAATTCAATAAAACAGAAGGATGGAGTACAATACTTCCATAATTGTCCGCTTAGAATATGTAGTCTCTTTAAAATAATCTCCAAGTTAAGGCTTGAAAATGTGGTGCCACAATAGCAACATTTGTTGGCTTAGCATTCATGAGGCAAGATAGTGGAACACAAAAGCCCTCACGTATGCAAAAGATCACATGGGAACAGTCATTTGTTTCAGTCCCTGGGACTCCGAAAAGGCCTGGTTTGTTTGGGCTCTCATGTCATGCATGACCTGGACCTTGTCATCAGTTGGAGACTGACTGGTAACTCTCCACATTCTTATGTTATTTATGGAAGAAATTGTAACCATGCTGTATATTCACATTTAGAAAATAAGGCATTTTCACTTCATTATCTGAAACTATTACAGCACGACCTCTGGTTCAGTGGCCTGAACTTTGTTTTCAACTAGTGTAGTGCCTGCTCCCTTGACTAAAGCCAGCCTGATTGTACTGCTGACCACCTTGCTGGAAGAACTGTTCAAACTGTCCTCCTTGGTTAAAATGTTGAGCACCTCGCCCTCCCCAGCCTCCCCCCTGTCCTCTTCCCCTACTATCACCTCTTCCTCTACCATCGCCTCTTCCCCTACCCCCACGGCCCCCACGGCCCCCCCGGTCCTGGGGGCGACCGCCATCTTGATAATGGTTATCTGACTGATAGCCACCTCCTCCTACTCCACCCTGATGTCCTCCTACAGAGTAACCAGGGCTCTGGAAGCCTCCTTGATAGTTTCCACCACCGTGACCTCCTCTCCCCCCACCACCTTGGCTTCCTCGTTCTTGGTAATGACCCTGATAACCCCCACCTCCACCCCCACCTCCACCTCCCTCTGACCAACCTCCCTGCACCTTGCCCCCGCCACCCCTCCCATAACCCCCTCCTCGCTCATAACCCCCTCTGCCCCCCTGAGATTGCTGGTCAAAGCCTCCCCTGCCTCCCCCTC
>JACXGI010000078.1:138569-176549 GCA_016801175.1 Esox masquinongy | reverse complement strand
CCCATCAGAACCTGCTCAACAAAATAAAACCAATAGGCTGTCAAGAGAATGTCTATAATACAACTGGTGTTTTCTGACACCTAAATAAGTTTCCCTTTTTTTCTTGACATGAAGTACGAAAAAGAGAAAGAAACAGCAGCTGACAAGGTAGCTATGTGACAAAGATTAACAGCAGTTGCTGAAGTACAAAATCTGCTTCCTACCTTGTTAATGGCACAAGCAGTCCTCTCCCTAATCCTGCCACTACTTGTGCGTATTATCTTAGAGAGGTCCTCCCGTGCAGCAAAGAGGTGGGCCACCGATACTTTGCTCTTTGTGGCAAGAGCTGAACGCAGGGGTGGATATACGTTGGCCAGCTTCTCAGAGTGTTTCTGTGGCATAATACAACAACATAAAGTTCAAGGACAACATTTTTCCAAATTTTGTTGTGTTCTAGACTTTATTTATAATTTCTAAAACAACACCTTATTGCAACCGATCTACACATTTTTAGAAATATGTGCCAATTTATTGAAAATGGAAAACTGAAATCTCTCTCAAATACATAAGCATGTAGGTGGTGAACATATATCCAAGTCACACATGTTTTTCTGTAGTGTGACTACACATAGCCATGGGAAGTAAGGGTGCTGTAGCACCTGCACTAAAATATTCACAGGTATAGTGGAGAAATCAAGTTATTAGGCCTGTGTGTAGATTGATGGCAAAAAACTGAGTCAATTATAAAAGAAGTCTATAGCACAACAAAATGAGGAAAAAGTTAAGGGGTGTGAACACTTCCAAAACCACTATATTCCATGCTCCATTACAGCATTGTAAATGCAAACTGTCCGTTATCCATAAACAATAATCAATTTTTCAATTACAAAGTCTCACCTTAGCTTTGTCAGACCAACCAAAGGACTGAACTGTCACATCAAGACGTTTCAACAACATCTTCCTTCGGACTTCATACTCATTCACAAGTGCTTGGTTGATGGCTTCAATTTTTTCCTGTAAAACCATATGTTTCAAATACAGTAATTTTAAAGTTTTTGTAACTAATTTTGGGTTAAGTGGGAAATGTATACTGCTATGCACATCGTTGTTTTACAGAGTATTACAAAGTGAACTGGTCCAAGCGGCTTCTTCATCAAAGGACCCCCAACATGAGTTGATGGCACTTTGGCTAGAGCTTCTTTCAGCTGAGGAAAGAGAGAAAATCAGATTGCAGACATTTCAGCTGTACTCAACAAAAAGACACAGATCTATAATTATGTGACATGGACTGACTTTCTTCTCAATTCCAGTGAAGAATTGGAACATAGTGATGTTGGCTGGAGGTTTGGACATGCCCAAGGACACACAGATCCCCTTCAGCTCCATGAACTCAACACTACCCCCCGCTTCCTGGGCAGCCTTCTGAGGCTTGTTTACCAGGATCATCCTGGAGGCCTCCAGCTCAGAGATCAGAAAGGCTGAGAGAGAAAGAGAGAGAATATATTGAACTCCACAATCCTCATACTGTCACAAAATTAATTTATTAATAACCAATTACACAGAAAGTTGACTTATGCTGTTCACATACTGATGAGCAGTAGGCAGTTTTTTTTGCAGAGGAGCCGTTGAGTGACATCCCCAGTGGTGAGGACACTGTAAGGACAGGCCAGTTCTGACATAAGACCACTCATCTCCATCTGGAAACCATCAGCCTCACTGGGACCTGGTCAAGGCAGATTATGAGTTGATAAAAAATATAATTAAACACTGACACACCGTTTTGTTAAAACTGCGGTGGGTGCATCTGAAAACCGACTCACAGTTGGTGGCGTTAACATTCTCCTCGAGCTGACAATATAGCTTGAGCTCAGAGACGATCCAGGCACACAGCTTGGTGAACTCGGGTGCTGCTGCTCCACCGTTCACTGCAGCGTCCAGGGCGCCATCCTCCAACAGAGGGCCTTGGTACCTCCAAAACAAAGACAGAAACGTCTACAACCCTTGCCAATTCCATGTATTAATTCCATTCATTAATGGAATGACAGTCTAATTGAATTGGCAAGCTCTGTTAGGGCTGTGTTCTCTTATCAGATTGATTTGAATCTGAGTAGCACTCTTGGGATAAGGACCATCCAGCATATAAAAACAAATTTCCACTATTGTATATTTACAAAACGGAGGCAGTGCCTGACCTCTGAAGCTGAATCACGGCAAACACCGGTTGACATAGGGCGGATTTAGCCAAAATAGACATTACGTAACGTTGTCAATCCTTTCAACGCTCAAAATATAATAAAAAAGCATCGATAAGGCCATATTTGCAATAGATGATGCCAAAATTAACGAAAGACCTTGCAACCCAGATCAACTGTCTCTGACTCTGTTAGAATCATCTGATAGGATTTCAACGTAACGACGTTACTATCTAGCTAGTTTGTTAGCTAACGAACAGCCAGGAGGATAGCTAACCAGCTGAGATAGCTAGCAAGGTGGCTAAAACATAATATGTTTAGACCTACCCCAAATCTTCCAGTGAGTCAATTATATCCGTTTCCATGTTGGTGACGAATCGTAAATTGATTAATCCGCGACAATAATCTGAAATAGCACTGAAGTACAACACTTGTGCTGGGTTGGCATGTTGGGGTCCTATCCCAACCTCTCGCCGGTTGTCACTATCTTCTATAGCCTCAAAGTCAGAAACCCCACCTTCTACAATTTCTCATCGTCATTTTTATTTTAAACATAACCCTCCCTTAGCCCTGACCTTAACCACAAGGTTAACCTAACGAGTAATCCCAATCTGAAATGAAGACAAAAAAATAGATTTTTGTTTCCAAACTGGATTCTGTGGCTGTGGAATCTAACTTTATGACTATAGAATGTAGTGAACACCCTTCTTGTCCAGGGATAGGACTGCCTAATACAATGCCTGCAGACAGACTGAGAACTACGTTTTTATTAACTGAATTTAGACGTATGCTTTAATAATGTAACCCTAGAAAAAAATCGAATTAGTCGTGCATACCAAAAAATAATAATAACAAGATTTGGTGAGCATAGATTTAAAAAACAGGTGCAACATTAAAATAGATATAAAGCTTTCATTCCTTACCTCATATGGCTTATACGTAGTTATCAATGGTCATGTTGTGCTCCATCAAGTAGTTCTCAAGAACCAGCATGTCTCAGCAGGTTTTCCTGACATTCTATCTATTTATTTTAGAAAAAATAGGAAAACGACATTGAATGCTATATTGAAATTATATTACAATTTAGTCGATTTAGCAGACAATGTTCAACTGACAGGGACAATTCGCGCCTAATTCCTTGCTCATGGGCAGAACTACAGATGACTGTCCCAACGCTGTTAATTTTCAGCTCAGTTGTTTTAGAACACGAAATCTGAATAGTGCTGTTTGTCTCAGTATTAAAAATACTGTAAAGAAAAAAACCTTTTTTAGAATATTCTGAAATGTGTATGTTCATTGTATTTTCTTAAACTCTTAAGTGGCATAAGTTTTTATTTATTCCGACGGTGGTATTGTTTTAAAAAGTGTGTATACATACATAGATGTGTATATGTATAGATTGACAGCTTTATACAACAATCACAACAAAGTAGCTGAGAACCACTGCTCTAGATCATAATAATATTTATGTACACAATCCCAGTTTATTAGCATCTTTACATCGAGTGGTTGGTGTGTTAGTGGTAAATCTAAGGTATGTTCCAGTGTGCTAACACTAGGTGGAGGTATTAGCACATAGCACACCTGTTTCAGGTTTACTTTTACCGGTTTCTCTGACTTTAGTTTCACGTTTTTATTGCTTGTATGCACAGGACAGATGAGGCAAATCACAACACGACATTTTTACTTGCCGACTCCTGCTCAAAAATGCTGGAAAAATAATACAATTTTGTAGAACACGTTTTTGTTAAGGTTGAAGCCGGTCTGTATGAGTTAGTTTGTCCAAGATCGATCTGGGTTTAGGCTGAGTTTTTGCTTTTTTATTAGGTGCTGAAGAGAAAAGTAAGGACAGCCTCACAGAGTAGGGGGCAATGCTCCCTCATTACTGGTCTGGGTAAATAATTTGTGCTGGTATAAAGGTAAGAAATGTTTAAAAAATAATAATCACAGGGGAAATCAATCTGTTTTCATTCTAAATGAAAGTGTTCACCTGTAGTAACTGTCTGTGTGAGGAATTTTCTTGTGGACAGTTTGTTTTTATGTTGTGAACGGTGAGGTGTACTGAAAGTCCACGTAACAAGGAGGGGTTTAGTCATGCGTTCGGGAAAGCTGTCAAATGTGTCACCGATTTGTTTGAACTACATCTCGCCACGTCCGTCAAACGAGAGTAAATGTAACCAAGTTGTGCTGGATTTTTTTTGTGAGGGCGGGGGCAATAAGCACATAGTGGTCCAAGAGGCGGTACAGAAATCAAGACGTCTCACTCAAAGACAAACTCCCATAAAAATGGACTGAATGACAAACAGGAGTATCATTTTTTATTTGTCAGTTTACAGTGTTAGGGTCGACTGAAAAACACCACATATTGGAGAAACAGACTTCTTAGCACTTGAGGGTTATGACATTTCGCCCCACAGGGAAGATAACACACACATGCGAGACAAGACAGTATTTGCAAATCAGCCAAAAATAATCTTAATTAATATTAAATGAATACCTTGTTTTAAAACATAAATGAAGATAGCCATTGTTCATGATAATATGAATATTTGGATCTAGCCCGATATGTTGCAGAGAGAGATGTCCATTGATAAAATACTTGCGATTCGATTCATAATCCAGTATTCAGGTCATGATGGTGTATACCTTAAATAATGCATTTTATATTGGGACTGATATTTGATATTGGACTCAGTTTTTTTTATTGGTTTTACTTCTCCCACATTAACATAAATAGACTTTATGTCTACTGACTACTTGGTCAGAAGAGATCATTTAACCGTTTCACAAATACACAACCGTAAAAACAAACTCTGATATATGATTAGTTACAGGATGTACTTCCTAGGTCTGAGTGAGATAGTTTACAGAGTGGTAAAGTTCAGTAAGTTTGACGATTCAGAACTGCACTAGGCACTAGGTGCTAAAAGATCTATCGGTTAATACTATATTTACACGATCAAAATGTGTGTTCATTCATCACACATCAACAAATACAATAGAATTGGCACATAATGACAAAATAAAAAATGCTACAGAATGCTCTCCATAAACAATACAAATAGACAGTATGAAAACAAATTGAAGGCAAACGTACAATCAAGTGAGATACCAACACTTTTCTCAAGTAGACCAGTTAATAATAATAATAATGTTGATAATAGTGTCATCAGTATTGTTGACAATAATTTGACTAATATAAAGTAGTTGTTGGAATGTTTTCTGAATACAAAAACGTAAGCAGTTGCAGAATTGAAGTGGCCAGTGGCTTAAAATCCCTTATAAACATGATAACTCAGAACCTTTAGTCGGTAGATGCCAAGATCCATAACAACTGTATGTCAATACAGTATTTGCCTTCATTAGTGTAACACTATGCATGCAAGTGGATGTTCTCAAATCCTTACCCATGACATCCCCAGTAGAGCTACTATGTCAAATATGGCACCAAAATCAATGAGAACTCACACAAACTAATTTACTCTAAACGCAGCTCAGTCGAGTACACTGAAAGAACATCTGTGTCATCACAAAAATCTGCTGTCCTTGATTTTAGTCAGGTGTGAGGACAGTGGCTCTCAGACCTTGGGTAACAACATATTATTCATGACATGCCACCACTAGTTACCCACTCCTTGTTGTCAACTATCAGTTGTGCTTGGACTCTTGAGTCAATCACTAAGCATTGAATAATTGCCTTAAATTCTTATGTATTAAGCCTTGGATATCTCTTTTTACTATGCACAATATTCTTCTAATACCCCTCCCTCAACACAGAGTGCTCCAGCACTGCAGCCCTGTTCTTGTCTCCGTCTTACTCTGTCAAACACAAGGTCAGACCCCATTCTCTCTACCGAGATCTCCATGTCAAAACCACCTGCACATACCTATTTCTCCCAACCCTGAAGGGCCTGCACACAGTCTCTCTGCAGATTAAAATAAACTCCCTCTTACGTAACCTGCTGTATCCTTGGTGATGGAGGAACTGACCTGTTCACTCAACTGATGCCTGGCAACCTGGCACAGTGATCACCTGAGCTCACACCTGGTGCCACTGTAAGTAAGTGTGTAATCAGTGCTCCACCGACAAAGGGCTTAGTGGAGATTCCATTGCCCCTGCCTGAAGGCAACTGACTTGATCCTTCAGCTGATTAAAAAGGTTGAAGGTCACTTAATGGCTTCCCTATTGGTGTGGAAAGTGTGAAAAAACAACAACATTTCTGACCCTTATTAAAACAGTTACTCTCAGGAACAACACCGGTGTTTTGCTGTCACCTGAAACCCTCAGTTGAGACGGCAATGGGGCACGTTTGCGAGTTGCCTCTAACTTCAGTGGCAGAGCTGAACCATTAGCGGCAAAACTGAAGCACTTTTGCTACAAGCAGTCAAACTTAAGAACAGAATTTATGTGTTTCACTATAACTAACGCAAAAAAGTATCTGTTTTTGCCTGAGAACAGGGATTAATTTCATGTTAGTTACTACCTGTTAACCTTCAATGCTTGGAAATAGAATACATACTTCATCTGAGTTTAAATCCCTTTAAAAAATAATAAGGCTAAAAACAAAAAAAAGCTTTTTTGACTAAAAGACACAACTATTTTGTGATTCTTAAAACAACTCAGTGGTTGTATTGTTCTTTATCTCATGCTAACACAGCGAGTACCATTTAAAGATTCCAGAGTAAGATATACTGTAAAACTGGCACATAAACGATCATCAGTAGTCATGTTACATTAGGCTTGGTGCCACTTGGAGTCCAGTCCCCTTAGAAACAATGTACCTGCCTCTGCTTCCCTCATATTCATTTTACCTTTATCTTTAACTATCTATTACTTTATATCTCCATTCTCCCAACTTGAAACGCATTCTCATTGCACAGTTTTCTGCAGATTGACAGTAGATAACACACACAGGTAAATGATCCTAGTATTGCTGTTTGATTGGTGGTTAGACTATTACTTAGTCAAAATATGTTACAAGAAAAGTTTATTTCCACTGGTCAATCATCTGCATTTTCTACAATGAAGGGAAATTCTCAACGACAAAAGAACGAACACATTAAGATCATACACCTGTATATGCAACACAGAAACAAATAAATAGTAGGCAAGCACATGCTTCGACATGCATACAGGCACGGGTGGACACCCATTCATTTACGTTCAGTCAGTGAAACACAGCTGAGCCCATTTTGAGCTCAAACTAACCAAAATCCGCTGTAGACAGTCCAGGATCTGGGGAGCATTGAGGAGTGTCTGTACTCCTCCAGAGGGCAAGTTCAGTTCCACTGACACCTCCCTCCCAGTTCCACTGACACCTCCCTCCCAGTTCCACTGACACCTCCCTCCCCTTCAACCTCTTATAGCATGCATATGCTTGCGCAGGGCTCTGAGTTTCTATGAAAGCCAGTCAATTATTATTCAAATTATTATGTGAACTCTCACCACTGGGAAAGGGACTAGTTGGGGATTCAGCATCAGTATTGGATGTGTGGTCCAATGAAGACATGCCTGTGTAGGTCAGACCTACTCCAGGTTCCCAAATGGAGGCCTCAAGCAGCCAAGTACTTCCCTGAATAAGGAGATGTTCCTGAGGCGGGCTCTCGTGGGCCTCCTGAAGCCCTGGGTCTGGCCCTTGGTATCATCAAGTCAGCTGTCCTGAAGGTGAAAAGAGGGCTGCGTCACAAACACAGAGCTCACTGCAATTGACAGATGACAGGAACCCCTTGGCCAGTCATTTTAAAGTCACCACTGTAAAGAAAAAGATCCTGTTTACTTGGGTTTCTTTTTGATTAAGTGAAAGTCAATTTGCTGATTATGAATTACATCCATATTACAACAGGAAAAAGCAATATTTGATAGTAAGTGGGTTTTTTTAGGCTTGTTTTTAACTCAGCCTTTCAAGTATATGTTCAAAAATTGACCTAATAATACAGTGCCTGGGGTTTCAACAACAGCACTTTTTTCAAAAAAATCTTTCAAATATTTGGTCTTTATTTAGCCTCCTTAAGCTGATGAATATCAACATTTTGACTCAAGCCACCATCAATCTAAGTGCTTCTGTGGGCTCTGCTCCATCTAGATAAACTCCCTGTGAATGAAAGAGAAAAGGCTGTGCCTTGTTTCTGAATCTCTTGTTTTCAGGTGGAGGAAAGTAAGTGTGGCTTCAATAAGTAAGTGTTCTGCGCTGGTGAGGCTGTAAGTAAAAGGTGGGGGGCAGAGACACTAATGACAAAGACAGAAAGCTGTACTGTTCTGCATCTGCCCGGTTATCCATTTTGGGCTTGATAAGAACATACGTACACCACAATAATAACTGTAAGGTTATTATTAAGCTGTTATAAGAAAGAAGATGTGTTCAGACATGCATGAGAGAGGTTCAACGTGAACAAAGGCAGAACCACTTGAGGGAGAAGGAGTGAGGAGTGAGACTCAGTGTGACACGTTGTGTCCGAGAGCGTTAATGTCATAACCATCCTCTTAAAGACACAACAGACACACAGGTTGCACGTTCTCAAACATCCTCTGACCCATTTAAAGTACACACACACACACACACACGCAGTTACCTTCTGTCTGTGAGGTGTTATCCCATTCTGCACCACCTCTGCAGGTCCGTCCGTCTGCTCCTGGGAATCCCGCCGGCCCCTTGGCTGCCCTTGGGCTTCGTTCTCCCAGTGTGCAAAACCTTTGCTCTTGGAAGCCTTCCTGTGTGGTCTGTACCTCATCTTGGGGAAGGTGTGGGAGCCCCTGTCCGTGGTCCCCCAGGTGTGCTCTGGCCACAGGGGCTCCGTCTGCGTGGCCTGGCTGGCTGTGGCTCGCTGCAGCCGCACGGAAATCCGCTGGGCCGAGCCCGTCATCAGGGTAATGGACTTATGCTCCAGGCCGGAACCTCCGGGTGTCACGGAGGGGAACTCAAACACCTCGTCCTCACCTGTATACGTGACAGGATGACAGGAGTGAAATACACCAGCTGAGGTCACGCTAGCTGGAACGCTGTCGGCGCACACGCCGAAGTGACGCCGTACCTTTGCAGGTGGTCATGGCAGGGCTGCTGGGTAGAGAGCTGTGGGTAAGACTTCCAGGGGAAACGCTGCGCAGGGAGGCAGAGCGCAGCAGCTTCCTACAGGCCAGCACCAACAGCTCTTTGCACTGCTTATGGCAGTTCACCCCGCAGTCTGAAAATACAACACTTTAGCCCAAACAGTGAATCCCTACAACTCCTTAAAAATGCTGTTCTCAGAAAAATGTTGAATGGCCGTGCTCATACTCTACCAGGGTAGTCCGTACCTTTGCACTTGTATCCCTGTTTGATTATTCCCCAAAGCTGAGAGCAACAAGTCCAGGGGAGACAGGAATTGAGACAAAGACAAAGGAATGTTAGATTTTGTAATGGTGGAAGCATGCTATACGCAGAGGATCCATCAGATAGGGAAGTTTAAATATATACACTCTCAGAACACCCTTCCTGTAAACTCTGTGTACGCATGCTCATTTCAGAGGAGAAGGATATCTCTGTAGAACTGTCCTTATAATGACATGGAAGTGTGGTCTCACTGATAGAAAGATCTTCATCACACTATGTCCTTGTTGTGGTTATTAGATCCTGCATGGCTGTATTTGTTTGACTTGTAATGCATCAGCAGTAACATGTCTAATAAAGTATTGCAGTCCATTTGAAATGAGCCTCCCACTGTTTTAGCCAAAACTGAGAAGAGCTTAACTGGGCTGAATGGGGGGGTACCCTCCCTCAGTGCAGGTACGGCTAAGAGACTAGAAATGGCAGACCAAATAGCTCAGGTCGGGATGTAGGGTTTGAGAACTGCCCGAAGGTAGGGAGGAGCAGTTCCCCCTTGCTGCTTCATAGACAATCACCATGGTCTTGTTGTGGATGCAAGCTTCAACTGGAAACCAGTGGAGTGTGTGGAGTAGTGGGTTGATATGGGAGAACGTGGGAAGGTTGACCAGTAGACAAGTTCCAGCATTCTGGATAATTTGCAGGGGTGTGAAGATACAAGCATGGAGCCCTATGAGAAGTGAGTTGCAGTAGTCCAGAAGTGAGATGACAACTGATAAAGTCCTACACTCCGAATGTTGTAGAGCGTGAACCTAGAAGAGCAAGTCACCACCCTACAGCAGAGAACAACATGATGTTGTCCAGGATCAAGATTCTCTGCAGTTGGGGAGGGGAAAAACACGGAACTTTAAACTGGGATGGGAAGATCAGTCTGTCACATAGAAATGCATTCTGTCAGAAGGTGGGAAAGAGAGTATTGGAGCTTCATCCGAATAGAAATGACTGGAAAGACCATATGAGGATATGAAGGACAAATGATTTGGTGTATTGCGAGGAGAGAGCCTAGAACAGGGCCCGGGGGACACCAGTATTCAGAGCATGTGGAATGGAAACGGATCTTCTCAGCATCACCTGGTAGGATAGGCCTGCCAGATAGGATGAAATTCAAAAGTGTGCCAAGCCTGAGACGCCCAGCCCTGAGAGGGTGGAGAGGAGGATGTGTCAAAGGCAGTGGGCAGATATAGGAGGTTTAGAGGAAAGAAAGACCGATTGGGCAGTGCAAATAGTCACTGTGATATGATGACTCTGACCATGGGAAGTTTAATAGGCTATTTTCACTGAGCTTCAACAAGGGCCAAAAATATATGGTGACTAGGGAGATTTGACCAGTTCAACAGAAATTAATATTAAAACACCAACGCATCTTCTGCTAACTGAAGTGTGCAGTATATGGTCAAGAGCGCAAGCCTTGGGTGGGTGGTAAGTACTCCTCCCAGAATATTGTACAGAGTATAAAATCATTGATGACTGTAAATGGCAGAAAATCTTTCAGACGAAAGTCCTGTGACATCACAAGCCAGCAATATGACAGCAGGCCCATTTCACATGCTTTTATTGTTTTTATTAGAAATATTTTTGCCCACAAGTCAAATGAATACAGCCATACATGATCTGACTAACATGAAAGATACAGCGTGCTCTGCCTATAAGTGAAAGACACAAAAAGTTTACATAGTTAAAACAATATAGTATCTCACTATAACAAGTTACTATATGAATTTAAAACTAAACTTAATGGTGCTGAAATCATCTTATTTTCTTACCTAAACTATATAAAATTCTATTTTTAACAAGATACATATGTTGTTATAACTAAACACAAATTTAAAATAATATCTTGTTTAAATGAAATAACATTTTCAGTAAATTTATTTTGCTTAATGCTTCAGGGTTTCCTTACAATTCAGTGTAATTTTTTATAAAATATAATGAACAAATGTAGCCTGCAGTTATATTAACTGTTGTTTTTTTTATCCATTGCACAGTGAATAATCTGTCTCAGAAGGTCATTAAGAGCCATGGGGTTTTGACTTCGTCATGGGTTATAGACAGCTTCTCTCAACGCGGTCTCATTTTGTTCCTGGCTGAGGGTTTTCACTAATTTGATGACAATAAATAGTAGTGTTCCTGTTTTTTCTATTAACATGTCTCTCAAGGGTTGATGTATACATACAAATCCAGCACAGTGCTCGCAGAAGGTGGGCTTTAGATACGTCATCTCCGTAAAGTTGTGGATAAAGCCGGGGCCCATTTTACATTGAAGCAAGGGGTTGGCCCGCAGGAAGTAAGCCATCATTTCATCCTTACTGATCAGGCCATCCCTGGAGTAGAGGAACAAAAAGAAACATATACAGAGAGAGAGAGAGAGAGAGACTGAGAAAGTGAATACAGATAAGAAAAGGATAACAACATGGCATTCAGATATGGAGGGACCTGGAAGGTTAGACTGGATGGTTGCTGTTCCAGTGCCCTGCATAACTACAGTCTCGCTCCGCAGGAGCTCAGCCTCCCAGAACTGTTTTCTAAGTCATGGAGCTGCTCAGGCGAGCTGAAATGTGATTTGAGGCGTTCCAGTGAACAGATGAACCACCCAGGACACGAGGGCCGAGCACTCTGCATGGCACTGTGTGTCCTTCACAGGCTGCCATAACCTTCCCTTCCCCCCTCCTCAAGCCATGGTGACAACGAACCACTCCCAAGACAGAGAAAGGCTAGGAAGCAGATATGACTGTTTTGACTTCATGTTTATGATAGAAGGTTTGATATTACCAATAACCTCTTTCAGACTTTAGTTTTTTTGTGGCTAAATAAAGGTGTGGATGGCTAGTTCTCTTGCTGAGAAATCACAGGCTTTTCAGAATACACGCAGTTACAGTCATATTGCATCTTGGATGGTCAAAGCTGTTTATTGTAACTGTTTGTGTATGTGGGAGAGGGTGAGAGAGAAATGTGCAGTGGTGTGTATGTATGTATGTGTGTGCGTGTGTGTGGGTGTGAAAAACAAATAAGGTGAGATGTATTGGGAGATGTGTTAGTGTGAGAACGTAAAAGCCTGTGTGTGTGTACGTGTAACGTGTGTATTTGCGTGTGCGCACACATTCGCATATCTGTTTTGTAGGTGACAGAAAAAGGGAGATAGAAGAGAAGAAGGTGGCTTGGCTGTGACACGTCTGCAGTGGTCATATGTCAATGGCACACAGCACTCACTGGTCCTTGTCCAACACACAGAAGGAATCCAAGAAAGGAAAGTTGGCAGCAATACTCTCAAAGTCCTCCTGAGAGATGTAGCCATCATGGTCATGGTCGTAGTTCCTGAATACAGACTTCCCAGAAAAAGACAAAAACAAATGACAAAAATTATTTATGAAGTATTAGCAACTGTTTGAATAATATTTCAGAAGTGGTAAACCGTTTTATACACACACACACACACACACACACACACACACATCATACGGTTCAGCTTCTCAAATATTTGGTATTGTGAAAGAAATAGCCACACAAAGATTGTTGAAATAATGTATAATATATTTCTGGATGGGTTACTTATCCTGTGTAGATAAATGTATTTATGTTTTTGTTTCACTTTTTTCATAATAATGTAATTTCATCATTACATATGAGTTCAAATTTAGACCACAGCTTTGTCCCCCTGGACTTTATTCAAGAAAAGGCACTGCAGACCATTGGGACTGTAACACAAGCAACTTACATCCACAACCTTCCTGATGTGCTTGTTCACTACGTTGGGGTCAGGTTTGGTTGTTACACCCGAAGCCCAGTCTAGCGGGGCCATTGGCTTGTTGGGGGTTGTCGGAGAGGTAGGCTGTGGTGATGGAAAACACAGACAATTTGGTAAGGAAATTTGAGTCATCGTATACCCATATTTCTAACGATACAGTATGACGACCTCAACACACAGACTTACTAAAGACTTTGGGTTCCGTGGTTCCCTGAGCAACGATAGCTCATATATCTCATCTTCAGTGTAGTAAAGGTCTAGAGACAGCTGGGGGAGATTATGATTAAACATAAAAACAGATCCCGCCTTTCTGCAATAACAAACACATGATCCTCAATACTGTCGTTTCATATTAAGTGAAATGACAATTGGTGGGACCAATCAGTAAACGAGTCCATTTCCTGTTGAACTTTTAGGGCGGGACACTCACGGTGAGCAGGTAGATGAGGTCCATGTTGGGTTCCACCTGGGCTACGGCACTCTGAAGGGACACCAGCTCGTTGAAGGTAAAGTACAGCTGCTGCATCTTCACAATGTTCACTTTGTTGTCGTCCACCCAGTCGGGGAAGACCACATGCACAGCGATCAGGTCCTTCAGGTGAACCCCCAGGATGGGAATCTTGAATCCCTCAGAGTCGGTAAAGGCCTTGCGATAAGCACAGTAGTTCCCATTGGAGGAGACCAGCTCCGTCATCTCATTCCAGATCTGATGAGAAAGGGTACGGTTGTTGCAAGTAATGGTTGGGATAAATATTAGATATACCACCAGGAAGACACGCTGAGATATATCAATCGATAAGATAAAGATTGGTATCAAATGTAACCTAAAATGCTAGGAAATGAGAATGATATCCATACGGTGCTGGGTGCTTTCTGAAAACCAGCACTATTATGGCACTTGATGAATTGACCTGAACAGATCTTATCAGGTGCCAAATGGTTATGACAAGAATAAGAAGCATTAAGGTGTAGAAGCCCAGAGGAGGGCATTAGGAAGACTGTTGACCTTGGTGACCTCGGGAGCCAGATGAGAATGGGTCTCCTTCAGACGAGAGATGGAGCTGTGACTCAGACCTCCCACAACAGCCATCAGCGTATTGAAGTTCTGGAGCTGGAGGAGTTTCTGAAGGGCAGTGACGTGAAACAAGGTGGAGGGGCGGCAGGGAGAGGGAAGGCAGATGGAGATGGAGGGGGAAGAGATGGAAAGAGAGAGAACACCAGAGAGAGAAAATGATATTAGAAAACAATTGCTTTAAAAATTATTTTAAAAAATAAACCTTATTCCAATAGAGCTACATTATCTAAACGTTTTTTTAAAATTGTTTTTAAAGCATTTCATGCTTACGGAAAGTGGTAACAGATAGAGGGGAGGGTTTTTGCTTAAAGAGCAGTGGGCCGGTTTTGAATTCATGCTACAGCGGTACATGTGCACTGTGGGCATCCAGACCACCCAAGGTCAATCAATACATTTTTACACTGTGTTAAGCAATCAATAACTTTGTAACAATCCAAGATGCTTTGTGAGTAAAAAAAACAAAACAAAAAACAAAGTGGTTTCTTCAGTTAAAAAGCCTTGCTTCTGCATTTAAAGGCTATTTCACATTAGCTGAGAGACTGCCTACATAAACGGTGGAGGCAGACATGAGCATGAGTGCCAGTCATTAGTCTTTTGAATAATTCCTTCATCTAATTCATGCTACATGATAATGGAGGGAGAAGCCCCTGGTCTCTGATGAGTTTGAGGCTCAGTAACTTGCATGATACTTACTGTTTGTTAAGCAGAATACTGTACTAACAATGTTTTCTTCCTCCCAAGCACACAGCAATTAGACATGGAAAATCACATTGCAGCTTGAGGGATGCCCTGTATCTTACTGTCTTACCTTCATCTGCCTCGTGTCCAACAAAGACAGAGGGAAAATCTACTAGTAGTAGTTGTTTGGCTACAATGTGCCATCATAGCGTGTCATATGATTGTCATCAGGTTACTCATGAAATTATTTTTATGAATGACTGTATTATTCCTGTGGATAAACTTCATACAATAAGCTATACATCTATACTCAAATTGTTCATGAGGTTACATGTGGACAGCATATAGAAGCCTTTTAATAAGACAAAGTACATGTGTGGGCACCAGTAGCTTATAAAGAACAGGTGTTTGGGATCCAATTCAGCGGTTTGAAAAAATTTTATGGAGTTACTAGGTTATATGATTTCTTTGTTGCGATTTGCCAATTTGGTTTGTGATAGCCGCATGCAACTTGCCAACTTTGTCATAACTACTAGTGGAAACATTTACACATTTTGTGTTGAGTTTTTGTACCCTTCAGTACGTCTTGGTTGGTAGCTGTCCCACCTAGTCCAGGGACAAGAATATAGATTATTTACAGCCTGTCTGGTTCATTGTTTACTATTTAGTTCCTGCTTCATATTAGACCATGAGTCCGTCTTGCTTCCCCTGTTGTTCTTTAGGGATATTCACATATTTATGAGAGACTCTGTCAATGGAGGTGAAAGAAAACATCTATTTCAAGTCTTACAGTGCCCCACAGTCATTAAGAAGAGTTCATATCTCGAGACATATAGTTTGACATATCTCGAGACATATAGTTTAACCCAGCAAACCTCCCCTGACCCCCATAGATTCTTGGTTTATCGCGACAGCTGTCAGAGAGAGCGATAAGGCATATTTATGGGATAAACACTGGAGGGCTCAAGTCCAAAAATTACAGCCCATGTCTTGTACATCACTAAGAACAGACTGCTTTCTGAATGGACAGCATATGCAAATCGCTGCATGCATGCACACCAAAAGTGGTCAATTTTCACAGATGTACAGGACTTATGCAAAGGATGTTGGAATTGCACACTCTAGTATTGAAGATTTTAGGAGTGGGCATATGCATTTCCTTGTCCCCCTGTAAATGTACCTCCTCACGTGATGAGAAGAAACCCACCCTTTGAGGAGCCCCACCATACTGAGAGGGCTGTGGTGAATCCCATTGCATCATGACAGTTAAACAGGGAATTACTTGAGCATGTACAGCATCTTGGTATAAGATGAGGGGTGAGTAGGAGAGGTGAGGAGGGGTGAGTAAAATGCAACGCCAGGATGTCTTACATATGTATCAACAAATCATAATGATATGAACATCGAGCACATGCCTTAATCCAAATATACCTGTAATGAGTTCATGAGTTACCATACATAGTCATGGATGCCTACCAAGGAATAAACCGTAATTCTCTCCACTGCTGTGCTGTTATTGAGTCAGTATTTTTGTTGAGATAGTATAGTGTAACAATCCTGTAGTCACCTTAACCCTTCATTGTGAAGTAAGAACAGTGTAACAACGTGTTTGGTACACAGAAATAATTAGACATGAACATAGGCCATGCAATGAACTGTGTTAGCACAAAGCCTACGACTAGGAAGTGCTATCTCTCTCTCTGCCTACCTGGGCCACGTTGATATACTTGGTGATGACCTCAGCACGGTGTTGGGGCGTCATCTTACTGAGCACCATGAGCTGAACCCACTGGGACACCCCGTTGAACAGGGCAATCGAGCGCTCCAGCGTTGGGTTGTCCACAAGACACCCATGGATCACATAGCTCTGGTAGTCTGTGAACTGGGTTTGGGGGGTGGAAGAGGCAGTTATTGTACATGTGATGAGGAATGCCAGCCTTCCAGTGAGTAGATAGACAGGTGTCATTTCTTCTATGCTCTACACTGATGGTGAATGTTTCAATTGAACTATCCAGAAAATAAAACATGAAATAGAAAAGCAAGCTTATGTAGGAACAATTAGCAATTTGCCTGGGGACAAGGTAAAAAGACAACCAATACTTTATAATTTTTTTTAGTTCATGTCAGTAGTACAGGATCTACAAACTGACTTATGGAAAAAGCGTTCTTGGAAAGAGACTTGAGGAAAGTCAAACATAAAAGCTAGATATGAATGAAAGGGCACTAGCAGGTGGGTGGGTTCTCAGGGCAGGTGTCTTTTCCATCAGGGATACTCACCGATATCCTCCTAATGGACTTGTACTCCAGGAATGTTAGGTGTTCAGCCAGCTCCATAGGCTCTAGGTGGTCAAAGAGGAGGGAGGCTTTGCCCTTCTTGGCCTGCTTCTTCCTCTGGGTCAGTTTTCTCATCCAGTCATATGATGGGCTTGAAAGAAATACACAAAACATTTTCAAACCAGTGTGTGTTTGTGCGTGAGAGTGCAAAGTCGGCTCTAGCCCTTTGGGGCCCTAAGGTAGATTAGGTTGGGTCCCCACACCTTGTTGAAAAACTTTTAGTGGCCTCCAAACAGCGTATGTTTTTCATCTTAAAGTTAATTTCATAAAATGTTACAAATTTTGCCTGTGTGATGTACAGAACAAAGCATGTTTTCTGAAAATCTACTCATTAGCAAGGTTGGGAGATAACCTTTTGCAATTTTACAACACAATTCAACTAATTTTGTCAGCTGCAAACTATGGCAAACACAATGTATCAAACTGAAACTAAGATACCCAGAACGCAGCAATCTAATTCACCCAGTTTCTAGCAACACCTCACAACTGTTGGTAGCAACTTCACACTATCACCACCACCCCCTCTCGAAATGTTTTTGACTGAAATGGAAAGTTTGTCACCTTTAGATGTCTGTAGTAATGACATATTCAGCTACCTAAGGCATTGGCTTGAATCTAGTTGGTTTTCATAATTTTCACTACTCCCAGTGGTTGGCTTTGCAAGTGTTCTCGGAAGGCTTGCAATGTTGTGCCTCTGGGTTTAAAACATCTGTGCTAAAACAGTTGAGCCATAGATAGACGGAGTCAGAAAGCCACCAGATCAATACATTTGAAGCATCAGGTCAGCATTTCAACAGTCTCTTGCCAAATATGTCTTGGCTTATGCCATGTAAATATGATATCTAAGTGACTATAACAAAAAAAGTTCTAAGAGGACCCCTGGAGGTAAGAGTTCCTGGGCATAGGAGCTCAGCATTTGGTAATGATTTTTACAAGTTTAGGTTGCTGGCTAGATTAACTACAAATAAAACTATGCACACGGCTGGTCATCAGAGTGTCAATGGAATGGCTAACGTAACATGAAAAACTGTCGATGCTCAATTTGTAATTACACCACTACTGTTCTCAATGTCAATAGCAAGTAGAGAACTAGATTGAAGCAACTTTTTATGGCGCTTATGCTTGGAGCCGACTGCATGTGTGTGTGTGCGTGTGCGTGCGTTTGTGGGTATGTGCGTCTGTCCATCCCTGGGTAGTCTCTCACATGGTGGAGATGTCAATGAGTTTGAAGTGCTCCTCACAGCCCAGCTGAGCAGCCACGTCTCTGAACTCCTCAGTGAGGCGAATAAGACCCAGATCCAGGTTAAACTCTGCAGGAAACACCGTAATCCAGTACCTGAGGACAAACACCACACACACCAAACACGGATTTAAGGGCAATATGTAGCACCGTTAAATAAAGTTGCACAGTAACTTTAATATTTGCATGTGCATATTGTTGGTGAACATTCTGTCTGAACACCGAGCAGCTTTGAGAAGAAGCACCTGGAAAAATATGAATGATTCACAATGATATCATGGTCTCAGAGGGCAGAGATAGATCGGGGGGACTGGCGCGGGGGCTCGTTGCTCAGTGATTTCAAGTGTGATGTGTCCAAGAAGAGTGGTGACGAGTCCAGCCAACATTATCAAAAACGTGGGCTGGATTTTATCAACGAAACCAGTCATGTTTCCCTACATGTTCCATTGTTGTTATTCACCATTAATATTCAAATGAACCGCCACATCACATTAACCTTTGAAAGCCTCCTTGTTATGGCGGCTAACATTACATCCAAATTATAATTTTAATTAAAGGTAGTAGGACACATGTTGTAATAGATCTGCAGACAGTGCCCGAGAATTGCTTAAAAAGGAGCTATCAGTAAAATTTAGGCCTGAAGTATTCTTTTAAAAGGACGCCTGAGGACTTTTTGGGGTAAATAATGTCACAAGACCGCAGATTCACTGAATGCTTTTTGCCCAAACAATATGTTCACTTTAGATGGCTGGCAGCAGTCCAAGTCTCATGAGGACAGCCACTGGCTGCCACTTCCACTGACATCATCTCGCCCCTCGTTGCACCAGCCAATCAGTCACAGCATCCTGAGAAAGCTCACACAAACCACACACAACACACGCAGGGGGTGTGTTGCCTAGCGATAAAACACATCATCAACACTAAAGGACTTCTAAATGTATGTTTTTTCTTACCTCATTAAATAACAGATCTTCAGTCTTATCCTTTGGCACTCCTCTCCCTGGCAGTCACGGTATGTGGGGTTGTGTCAAGGACGGTTTTGCATGTGTTCAACAGTGTCTGAAGCCCTGTTACAAATGGACACACATTCCCCATTTCCCAAAACTATCTTACATCTCCCCGAAAACAACGACAAAACAGCATATCTCATATAAAGCAGCTTCACATTTATCACTTGTACAAAACCTTGTCTTTCAAGAAGAATAACTAAAGTGTTGAAAGAGGAATGCCCAGTATCTGGAAATCAAACTATGGAATGTCAGGCCATGTGATCAGCCTGACCACCGCTGCATCTGAGCATTCTCCAAATAATTGTTTCTTCAGCCAAAGTTTTGCCTCAAACCACTGAAATCTCGATCTTAGAAGAAGCTTCTGAATGGCCTTGGGCAGGAAGCCAGATCTGTCTACAATCACCTTCAGGAACACACATGCCTCTCTGCTTACTGTGCGATCCAGCCACCAGCCGTCAACAGATCAGACAAACCCTTGCCTTTTCTGTGGTACTGTGCAACTCTCCTTGCATGAAGGGTCAAAGTAGATGCTTTACGACGGTTTAAAACCCATTTAAATTGGTCTTTCCATCTCTTAAGAAGATAAGTAAATATGATCATGTGCTCACAATTCCTGAGGTGAGTCAATGAGAAGAATAGTATATATTGTAACAGAGAGAGAGAGACACACAATGCTAGTGTTCTGGGCCCTGGACAGCATTAATTAACAAAAAGTGAAAGAAACTCAATAACAACAACAAATAAAACCTGGGAGCGAGGAAGAACATCCCGCTTTGAATTGGTCTCCCACTCCCTTCTGCCCAGAGTTGTTTTCCTGGAGCCCTTTCATCCTCCCAGATTCGGGGCAGGAGTGCCTCGACCAAGTTGCGGTCATGGGCCCCCATTAGGCAGCCCCAGACCAAATGTCTCTCCCTGGGGTTTTGGCCCGACGATGATATAGGAGAGGTGGTAGTCATGCTACATTATATATATATATATATATATATATATATATATACATATATATATATATATATGAGCTGAAACTATATCACTCAGCAACAGCTTGAGGAAAAAGATGAGTAGTGTTGAGTTAATGCAAACGCAAAAACTTAGTGTAAGGCTAGAATAGCGCCTTTGTGTTGTGTCACATGGAAGGGGCTCTGCAAAAGCTTTCCTCTGAGGCATGTTTCTGATACATGGTACTAATCCTGGGTTAGATATTTCTATAATTTCCCTAACATCAAGGTTTGGTTGGAAGTAGGGTAATCCATAATATGATTCTAGATCTGAGGTCAGGGGCAACTTTCATCTAAAGCACCAACTCTGTATTAATCCACCCACCAGCAGAGAAAGGATGGGCTCATCAGTCATCAGTGGAGAGCCTTGATGTAAAGGCAATTCATTTATGATGTCTTTCCACGAAACAACCCAGTTCTGAGAAGACGCTCACCCCTGTTGAGTGCTAGTCGTGGGATGACAGACGTGTCAACAAACCACTTAGTAGTATGGCGTCTCCAGAAAAACACTGTCAAGGACATTGTTAATTGATTCTGATTAAAATGCTCAGTCATGCCACAGTAAATAAAAATCACAGAGGAATGAAATGGTTACAACCATTGTTTCAGTCCAGGGTTGCGCTTGACGTGGTTCTGTAACATTGTTCTCAAATGCATTTTCACTTAAAGATGCTCTACAGAGGTTTTGCCAGTAGTAAGGAAAGTGGTGGTCATGAGCCAAAACGTGTCCCTGTTTTTATACTACATCATCCATTTTTTTCATATTTTACAACCTGCCAAAAAAAGGTCTCAAGATCCCAAAATCTTTAACAAACATGCATGATGTTTTAAGTGGACAATCTATATCAAGCTGTGCAATCAACCAATCATCACACAAACAGTTGACTGATACACTAAACGTCAAAATGAATGTACAATTTTCTACACACACGAAATGTTTGGCCCACATTCCATGGTCGCCACAATGTACACAGTGACATATCTGCACCTCACCAAAGGTTCCTAACCATGTATGACCGGTGGTGTTCGTTGGTCCGGTGTGAATCCACATGGAAGGATATATCATGAGCAGCTTTCCAGCCAACTCTGTGGACGTGACATACCAGCGGTGCATCAGCAGCAGGGTTCGTGGGAGCTGGTTGTTCTGCAGCTCCCCATTGTCATCTGTGGAGAGGATCGCATCGAGGAAGAGGATACCTTAGAGAACATGTCTATATCCATATACTGTAACTCTGTCTCACACCACTGGTTGGTCAATCAGTTAACAGACACAAGGGTCTCCTATCATTTCAAAAAATCTCTCCTACCATTGTTGACCTTGTTAGTGGTGGAAATGGTCATATCGTGTTACTCTGATGGATCATTTACCAAAAGACTGGATGCAAGCTTCCAGTAGCGTGTCAAGGGGGGCTGCCTTCCCCAAAGTCGATGATCCCATTGTCCCACGGGGCAACATCTCACAACAGAGACGGGTTCACGCCCCCCGAGCAGGAGAACACATGGTTCAGCTCCACACCTGGAGGTCAGAAGTCAAAGCCTTCTCAGGAGGTCTCTATAAGGAATAAAGACACATCCATGCATGTAGATTTTCAGCTAAACATTGCTGATATGCCTTCTTAGAATTCCTGTAAAACACACGCAGACCTGAATATGGATGAATTCATCTGAATTCTGGTAATGGCACCTGCTGTTTTGAATGTATGGACACATTCACACTAAATCCACCAGATGTTCATTACATGGCCCTTGGTGGCTCAATCAGAAGACCGTTACAGGTTCAAATGTTGTGGGTTTGATTTCCTCTGGGGCCACCCGAAACGTATGCATGCATGAGAACAAGTCACTTAGAATAAATACATGGTATACACTATATTTTAATAATAATCATCATTATTATTATTATACATTATTCATGGATGCTACCAGGTTTTTTAATAAACTCAAGTGGCTGGTGAAAAGAGGTGATATAATTGCATAGCCTGTTCAGTGCATTCCTCTAACATCATCTTTGTCTCCTCAATCTCCTCTCCTTCCCCAATACCCCCACCCCCAACCCACAGCACGTCTCTTTGCAGGAGTGTGGCCATCTTCTGACAACTCCCATAGCAGCCATACATTTTTAATGACTTTCTGACATGCTCAATGCGTGATATCACTGAGAAAGCTCATGATTCCAAATTGTATAATTCTTTTCTGGCACACTGAGCTGGACAAGACTACCTCTGTATATCATGCTTAGGAACAGGGTTTATGTAACCTGGTTACAATGGTTTTTTTCTTTCCATCTGTGAATGTCAGCAAATACATTATCACCGCTGAGGCCAACAAAGTTAAAAAATAATTTCACTTTTGTTTCATCTTGATGTGAAAGAGTTTCTCAACCTGACTGAAAGTCTATGGGCCAAGTGAAACTCTAATCCTTGATTTAGTTTTTGTTTAATTAGCTATTATAGACTGCTGTGGCTAAGGTACGTATGCAGTTTCTTTTGGCCTGCATTAGGGTGAGGTACTACTTAACATCAAGTTGAAAAACAGTGAAATTCTCCTTTAAATGCAGAGTAATTCCAGGATGTTATTCTAGGGCAGGGTTTTCAACTCCGGCCCTGGAGTGCAGAAATATGTCTGTGGTTTGGTTCTACCTGGTAGTTAATATTCAGTTAGTGTCCAAGGTGTGAATCTTTCCTGATTAAAAAGAGAAGATGAAAACCAGAAGTGTTTCAGCCCTCCAGCACCACAGTTGAATAACACTGTTTTAGGGTTTTAGATTCCCAGATTAGACACACAACAACAACGGCTGAAATAGCAGAGTGAGTTGTTGGTAGTGATGACATCAGGGGTGGCGTCATTGGGAGGTTTGTTTGGTTGTTCTGGAAACCATAGCTGACTGGGATTGGTTCAGATTGGCCTAAGCCTTGAAGCCAAACAAATCATCAACTATTGAATAAGAATGAGTGGTGCTTTGTGGGAACAGGGGACCAAGTCCTTGTTGATTTGGAACTTGTTAATGACTCTGTGTGTAATCTGTTGCTGTTGCCTTGGTGAGGCACATGCATACAAGATGTCATTTACAAACCTTGTAATTGAATGTGCAACACCTATGTCAATATCTGAACTAGGGAAATTGGTCGGGGTAAGGGTCAAGGCTGGTTAGTGTGAGCGTGTGCATGTATGCATGTGTACGTATGAGTCTGGAAGCGCAGTCTTTTTCTGGAAATGAATCAAGCCCTTGTCCCTTGATTTTAAAGAGATTAGTGAGCTTTATCTATCTGCAGACCATCTTAATAATGGCCACAGAATGGATGTATACCGTACTGACTAGCTTGTGTCCCTCGGATCGGATTCATCTTCATTAAGGTTAAGATGGATTCCGTTCATGGCCATGCATTTTGTTTTATTTAACCTTTATTAAGGCAGGGATTCATTGATGGCAACCTTCCTTAATTAAGGCTTGGTGACAATCATAAATCAATGCATTGTCTCTGATTGCTTTAGTGGCTAAACATCAATCAACTCTGCCGTGTCCAGATCCAGCTATATACTTCAGACTTATCGTGTTCACATCCAGCTATATACTTCAGACCTATCCCAACCCCCCACGTAGAACATTTATAACAAACTAATTCACACCATGTGTACAGCACCAGACATACAATAAACAATTTTATATTACATTTTAATAACACAGTAATGCACATGTTTTCATAAATACATAAATATGTTAATAGTCTATGCAGTGGTAAGATCAAATGCATGAGAAAGATTTTATCAAAATTCAACTTAGTGGAAATAATGTGTGCTGTGTGATTCTCTAGCCAATAGCTTTCCTTCACTGAAATGAAACAGCTGATGCCTGGAGTGGAAATGGACAGCGTGGCAGATATGCCCAAACTTGTTTAGCTCTGATTTCAATATATTCGTGTGTTGGGGTCAGTTCTGCCCCTTAGCATGACTTGTTCTCTCTGCTTCAACAATAGGCAATTGTCTCTGGCTGTCGTATACAGGCACACATACCCCCCCGCATGTACGGACACACCCACACATGCACTGACACACACGTTTGTTTTTCTTTCCCAGTGGGGACTTGAGAACTAACCTTGACCCAGAAATCCATGTTCCCTATTCCTTAAACCTAACTCCAATCTTAATGTCAATAATATAACTTTTATGCCAAAACTTAACCATGCCCTAACGCTGAACCCTAACCAGTAATGTGTTATTGTAAAAGCAACCCCAAATTATAATACTATACCCAACTGTACATTTTTCCCTAAGCCAGAAATCACATGTGGAGACCTGAAGTCATCAAAATGATACTATTTTTCAGGTTTTACCATATTTGTGGGGACATCAGGTCCCCACAATTAAATATAGACATGGATTACACACACATTCATACATACATACATAGCACACATACAGTACAACAACAACAACTGGAACTCAGCCTTCTTGAGATGTTGCTGGTAAGGCTTGGTGATAGTCTAGCATCCTGTCTGGAGATGTACATAAAGCTGCCTATCAGCCGTTCCAGCTCGTAAAAGCCAAGGCCTATCCAAATCTACTTACTTGATAGTAACGCTAAGGTTTGTTACAGCTTGACCTGAGAGATCCTGTAGGACGTCAGATTTATACTGTACTTGTACAAATACAGCATGTACACTATCATAATTAGCAAGCAAGCAAGTTTATTTCTATAGCACAGTTCATACATAGAAGCAATTCAGTGTGCTTTACAATGAAAAGAAAAATATAAAAATGCAATAGAATTAAAACAGCCAGATTGTTACAATTCTCTAACTCGGCCGTCTCCAGGGGGACTGCACATGAACTTCAACACCCCGGTATCTCAGTCCTAATTAACATGACACATGATACATGACACTAAATCTGTTTCATTGCATTCCCCTCAGGTAAACAAAAACATCCCCTACTCAGTTTTTTAAATAGACATGACATTACTTGCCTTTGAGTAGTGAGGTCAAATGTAGCTGCTGAAGTTAATAGCGCCCTGTGAGTACTTAGATAAAATGTTTCATGCCACAGGCCTTGTGTCCCGATCAACATGATCACGTGAGGTCTGAGCAATCTGTCGTGGCAGAGCACCACAGTCAAATACCTTCCAAAAACCTATCCGTATCAAAGACATCCTCCGACCAGAGATAGACGTGCAGGGATTAGGGGACAGCCTCGCGGGTCATTGACGTGCAGGAAGAAGCATACAGCCTAAAGCTCCTCACACAGCTCGGCATGAAAACCTTGCTGCCCTGAACGGAGCATCCATACCCTCAGGGGGACCTGGCTTAATGGAGAAATGAGTTGGTAATCACACAGACACCACCAGTCCTACTCTGCACACGGTCACCTAAGGATCCCTTCAAAGCCTGAACCCAGCTGACCGGAGGTCAAGAGGTATGAGGCTCAAGCTTCAATGTGGCCGAACTAGGTACAGACAACTATTTCATACTGTAGGTTATTACTGCGTATGTTTCATGGGAATCGATTAATGAAGATGGGAGAAAAGGGAAAATAATTCTGGAATAAAAAGTAGCCTTGCTTGACTCTATTCTGTACCACCACCCACACAGAAACAGAACTGTGTAGCAACAAAACAAGAAAGAAGAAAGTACATTCTGATTTCACATAATTCCTTCCTGTAAGCGGAGGGAAATGGAGTATGTCTCTTGAAGGAAAAGGAATATACCTTAATATTTATGACATAATGCTTTAATTCTGCATTTCCATGTTGGACTCGTTACCTATGAGTCCAACATGGACTCAACATCGCCTCAAACATTTTTGATAGATTGGTTGGATGTGGATTTATATGATGTATGTTTAGGTTCCCATTCCGGGCTTGAAAGGGGAAATCCTGCGGAGCAGCCGTTACATGTTGCTTTGTTTAAAGGAAACCAAAGTAATTGACCAGATCCCTGGTAGATTCAAAGCCTCTGGGGTTTATGAAACAGTTTGGTTATTCAGAGCTGTGAGAGTTCTGCATTTTTCCACACTAAAACTGTTTGTATTCCAAGAAAGCATGTAGTGTCTTTTTCTGAACCAGTTGACAGCAGGTCATCTCTGTCTCTTTCGCATGAAGCTTTACCATTATAAACACTGTCTACATATCTATTAACACCTACTGTGGTCATCATAGGCAATCTCTCACCTATACACATTACCAGTGTTTTCAGTTCTAAAGAAAATGAAGGGTGTCCTCATTTGGCCACTTTAGGAGTGGTATGAAACACATTTCTATTATGTTATTTGCTGTTATCAGGAGAACAAAATGAATCTACGAAGTTCATCTCAATACTTCCACATTCATAATATCCATTTATCCAAACAGTCCTACCCAACCACCATTCTGAAGTTGCGGAGGTTACTGGCTGAGGTCATAACAATGCAACAACAAACCGTTTTGTAAACACCAATATTCTAGGACTGGCATTCAATGGTAGCTGATAATTGGCCTACAGCTGACAAATGAGCTTTAAAGGCTTTATCAAAAAAGCTACTTTTAAAATATTAATATGAATTTTTGTAATGTAGAATAAAATGTGAATGTTTGTATTTTTGATTATAATCTATATGGTACAGCAATCTATAAGACGTTTAAAGACAGCAAGATGTCTGTATGGTTAACGCACCGAACACTGTAAATATTGTGTTATGAGGTGGAGAGGTTGTGTCATATGTCCCCTGGACATCCTTAGAGGCATCTCCTGTTTGCTTGGTTAAGTCTAAAAAAAGCAACTTTCATCATGATAAAAAAAAAAAAGAAATGCAAATGGAAAAAACATGTCCAATATGCATACTACAAATTAGTTTTGGGGCAATCCTGGAATAGAATTTCCCCTATGTGAGACCTGAGAATTTCATGGGGTTACTTGAAATGTGTAGACAGAAGAGTGAAACAATAAATCATTATCATCCTCAAAATCAATGACATGTGGCACCACTGACCTATGGCATTAATAGGTCATATAAATAATGTAATGTCCCAATGAAAGACTATCTTGTGAAATCATTTGCATACAGAGGGCTCTGGCAATCTGGTCACAATACAGACACAGTGGACAGATCCGAGACCAATATGTGGATGCATGTGTGAAAATCTTGGCGCAGCTTGATTTTGGACAAAATCCGGAGACAACACACACGTTTGAACCGGGTATAAACAAGGCTTAAGTGATATGTTAACTGCCAGTTACTTAACAAGCTAGAGAGTTTGTGTGCTCTCTTCTGTGCCTAATGTGTGAGCAAGCAGGGCGGGCAATTTAAGGAGCCTCTTGCTCTGTAAATGAGTCAGGGGCTGTTGAAGAGGGCCGTCTTGCAGGTACTATGCAGTGTGGGACCGAGGAAGCGGCAGATGGATGGAATTTCAATGAAGTGCAGCCCGTTCTTATCTCAGGCAATGACACTCCCCTGGTATCAGGGTCCACATTCTGAACATAGCAATCCATCAGCTTTCACTTCTCCGCTTGAGCTGATACTAACAGAGCTCACAACATGGCCTGTGTCTTAGCCCACATACAGTACATCCTCGAATAGCACTGGGTTATAATAGCAGGAAATTCAGGTGAGCATGAACCCAGGTCACCCGAAAATAACACCCCACCACGTTGGAAGCATTAACGTAGCATTAAAGCAGTCCTTGGACATTGACTATTAGGACCACAACTACTCTGCTACGTGTCCTCACCTTGCTAACCACCATCACAACAAGGTTTCACCAGATACACAAAAAACTTTCAGACTTTGTCAGAGTAGCAGAGCAACACAGGCACTGAAAACAGTCACAAAAGCAAAAAAAACGTTAGCTTACTGCAGAAACTGTGAACACGGCGGGGCTAAAACCAGACCCGCAAATTGACGAGCCAAAGACCGGTGACTCTGCGGGAGCTGACGTTGTAACTTTCCTTTAGCATGACCATCTGGATCCACCAAGTGGTCGATTAAGTGGAAGACTCAAATCCACCTAAGCAGCTGGACTGGCCTGCTCTCAGTCAGAGCCATTCACCGGAAACACCAGCGTGTGGGGCATCTTCTCTCATGTTTTCCGTGACAGGCCTGCTTCTTTTGAGCTCTCCTCTGTGCTCCCTTGCTCTCCGTGTACTGGGCAGCAGCTCACTCCTGCTAGACCACAGATTGTTTGGCTAAATGGCAAGTAGACTTCCTCCTATTCTTTCCCAACTTAGTTTTCCTGCCTCGGCCTGACTATTTCCCTGGGCTGCACTAAAAATAGGGCCCACACAAGGTAAAGTGGAAAAGAGCAGGGCAGGAAATGTGTCACAATAAGTTTAAGGGGAGGGGGTTGTTGTTATCCCACCCAGCCCCTCTTTCTCTCTCTCTTCCCTCTCTCTCTGCTTTCAGTCACTATTTGGTCCTCAGCATTAGGAGCCCGATCCATTCCCCATCTCTGGATGAGTAAAGACAGAGGCAGCACGGACCAGGTACTTAAGGAGAAAACCATCTTGAGTCTTTAGTGTGTGTACATGCTGTCAAGCCAGCCCCATCTGATGCTGCACACATTGTTTTGTCTCCTACAGAGTATAAACAAATCCCCTAAACAAAAACAATGACTGCATATCCTGTCACTTAATTATGCAAGTGACAAGCTAAAATGGGCCATGGGCTTGTGAAGCAACACTACATTACAACTTCTTAGGAGGTGTTACTTTCAAGGTTTGCTGTCCTATCATGATATGCTTTTACGTTAGCAATACTGGTGACATTTTGTTTTGTAGTCTTTTTGAACTTACGCCTGACAGAGGGAATATTGTGGCAATTTTTCCACACACTAGCATCTACTCAAAAATCGAAGGAAAAAAATATTGGTAGAAGTTTGAATTTTTCTCTCCAAAAACTACTTTATATTTTCTGAATTTTTTTAATGATTTCTCTACACCTATGAAACAACATTATATGAAATAGTTTAATGATAATAGCATAGAATTATATAAAATTATAGAACTTCAGATTGTTTGGGTGGGAAGGTGCTCTTTACAAATTGCATAGTTAATTGCACAAGGTGAAAAACCCTGTCATTTCATCCCTGAAAAAGACAATTAACCCTCATTTCAACAAGGTAGTTGCTGTATACAAGAGATGTATACAAGATATGTGTTTTTTAATAAAATAAGAGTTTAAAAGAAAATGTCACAAGGCTGATTTATTATAAGTCAGCTGGGTGAAGAGGTAAACTTTAGAGTATAGACAAGGACCAAAGGAGAGTCAAGAAGATATATTATCAAAAACGTATTTTTCGGAGATGATAACCACACATAGTGAAACGTTAGTTACGGCTTAAAAATCAATTTCTTTAAAAAAAATAAAATAAATAAAAGCCCCGGCATTTGGTCATGCCCAACAACTATTGTATACAGTATGCAGTTTAAAAATGCTCCAGGCAATGTTTCCATAGTAATGCTTCCGTAACATTGTTTCACACACCACTTCATCTACCGGGTGCCATCTTAAACTGATTAATGTATGCAAGTGTCTGTTTGTTTTTGTACGGCATGTCCTAAATAAGTCAATATGACCGCCATAAGCATTTTTCAAACCACCAATAAAGGTTCCCCTTGTTACATTTGGTTTGTCACAAGCGTAGTGTGAATGATGTATCCTCGACTAGTCTACTAGCTTCTAATGTCAGACAAAGTAAAGGAGACTCATGGTCACAACAAATAGTTGTCTTCACCTTCGCTACAGCTGCTTGACTGATGAGTAACCAGTGGATTCAAGCCTTTTTGCTGGTCAACAATGATGATGTGACAAAGTGGATGATTCTTATAACGCATATAAATGTGTGTAGACTACAAATCTACTTGATATACAGTCTATAGGCTTGTATTCAAGGCTGAAGATATAGCTCCACATCAAATGTGTTCTTACTCTTAACTATTCCCTACTATAATGACGTCAGGTAGGAGACAGTGGATCAGACTGAGTACGCACATATGTGCATGCATCTTATGTCTTACAATAAAGATACAGCAATTACACTTACTGACCACATGGTAGAGCAATAACAAGCAATTTAAAATGCAAACTTTGCTCAAATTGCCACAAGAAAACTATTGTCTCAAGAACGCATAAGGTCTGCCATTATGGATTTTCCGGCATTTAGAAGTTTGTAAAAAAAATTAAATAAATAAAAGTACTTAAAATGGTACTCTGGCACCGAATGGCCAATCTGCATGAAACATCTATGGACAAAGGTCACTCAACACAATGCGTTTCAGATTGACCAATAAACATTCTTGTGGGCATTGTCACATAAATCAGTATTGTAAAAATACTGTTTTTACAAAACAATCTGGTACGCATTGCACACACTGCCAGGAGAACATATGCTGATACAGAATTTGCGATAGGAAATAACCATGTCCAGCTGGTGGAGTGATGTCTGCCAGGTTATCTAAAGAGAAAAGCTAACATTTAGGCCTCTGTCACGTGCAACTAAGTCACTAATTGCAATTGGCTAATGCAGATTTTCAGACTTTTTCTAATGCAATGATGGATCGCTTAAGTTTAACACTGATCAAATGGAATGTTTGAGGAAGAGGAGGAAAAACATACAGTAGGAAATGTGGAATTGTGGGAAAGCCAGTTAATCCACCTGAGTTGTGGTGAACAGTAAACAAAGGCTCTTGCACATTGGTGTTTGAAGGGGAGGGGCAGGGGAATCTGAACAGAGTGGGCAACATGGCATACTCTGATGACAGCTAAGTGCTTTCTGCTGTTACATCAACATCATAGGTCTGTTTTGGAGGGGGAGTGGCGGTGGGAGGGTAACATACAGTATTTCTCCCTTCTATTTAGCGAACAGTGACAACTGGCATGTGCAAATCACCCTTTTCAGACCCCTAGAATAGGCATACTCAACAAGGCTAGACAGCCTCAATGACTTTCCACAGGGTATTCATGGACAAGCAGGAAAGAACGATAGAATAAAACACATTTGTAGAAGAGCACTGCTGGGCCAGACAATTAGATAAAAACCTGTAGAAATAGAGTTAATATAAATATAGATCAGACGTCAGTCGAACTGGACATAAGCAAGAACACGCGTCATCTATAAACAACCTGTCTACTGACAGTTAACATTGTTATTCCTTCTAACATGTTCCTAATACTGTCCAGAAAGTATAGCACTACTCACACATCCTACTATTATACTACTCACACATCCTACTATTATACTACTCACACATCCTACTATTATACTACTCACACATCCTACTACTAAACACTGCAACATCCTCCATACAGAGTAACAGATCGTTCTCTCCCCCAGTCAAGCTCTTTGCCGGCACAGTCAATGAAACACAGACACCCCCTGTAAGTGTGGAACGAATGAACACTGCCAATCCGCACATGCACGAACACGAGCACACACACACACACACACACACACACACACACACACACACACACACACACACACTATAAATAGCTCCAGAATTTACTGGAAACAGGAGCTTCGGCGCACGGCTGCTCTGCAAATAACAATCTGTGTAGCCTTGATAGAGATGGGGGAAGAGAGGGAAAGAGAGAAGTGTGTACGTGTGCGTAAGATAGCGAAAGAGAGGGAGGGAGAGGAAGGGAGATGGGGAGTTAAGAGGGACAGCAAGAGATATAGCGGAGGAGAGAGGAGCCCTCTCGTATGGTAGTGATTTATCTCTCCCTCTCAGTGGCCTGCTGGGCATAATTAACAAAAACTGGGAGGTGCAGGAGGAACAGATAGTGGTGGCGATCAAAGAAGAAGAAAGAGACTGAGAAAGGGAGTAAAAGGAGAGACAGAAAGATAAAGACAGCAAAAAAGGAGAGAGAGAGACAGACAGAGAGACGGGAGGCCCTTTTAGTAAAGGTTAATTATTGAAGGGAGACATAAGTGTATCACAGGCTGGTACCTACATTTACACAGGCCATGTACATTTTAGAAGAGGTAGGATGTAGTCGGACTCTGTACTGAAGAATGGAGTCTGTCTGCAACTTGCTCATGATGTATGGCATTATTTGTAGCAGTGGTTCGCAACACCGAGCCTCAGTACCTGAAGTATGGCTGATTTACATTCTAGACCTCTTATCAGGGAGTTACTCTGGAAAGTTCTAATAGTAGAATGCACAAGGTACACAAGGTACCTTTCAGAGAGATTTACTCTATAACTTCACAGACATTTCCAGATCAACTAGCCCGCTAGTTTTTTAGCATATTGACTTTGTTGTAATGTTTCGATCACTTTGATATTAAATGAAAACACATAACACATAGAAAATTGTATAGAATTCCAGGAAATTAGTGTTGAGGTCTTCCCCATTGTTGGAAGGCTGACCTAAATTAACACATTTGGGAGCCAATAAGGAACAATTTCTCCGCATTTGCTGTCACAGACTAAATGTATATGCCACCAATATACACAAAACACCCCATAATGACAAATCAAAAAGATGGTTTTATAAATTTAAGCCAATTTATCGAAAAAAAACCCATGAAGTGTGTCATGTACATAACTATTCAGACCCTTTCATTCAGCCATGACACTCCAGTGCTCTGATGCCCAACCGATCTCCTCTGTTCTCATCTTCCTTGATCTATCCGCTACCTTTGACACTGTGAACAATCACATCTTACTTTGCACCCTCTTGGATCTGGGCATCTCAGGCTCTGCACACTCTTGGACTGCATCATACCTGGCAGGCCTCTCCTACGTCTGGGCTCTTGGCCGAACCGCCACTTCCGGAATGCAGTCAAAACTCTTCTCTGTCCTGGCAGAGATGCAACTAGCTTCCCCAGGAGGCTAGGATAACGGTGACTGACCATTTTTGAAAAATATCTGAAACATTACTTTTTCATAGAGTACCTAAAATAGTTCCACTCCCACCACATCTGTTGTCCGCTGTCTTTATACACTTTGTTTATTATTTGTATGGTCTTCTTTCCAGAACTGATTTTCCCAATAACTAATACTTTGTATGCACTCAATACTAAGTTGTGTGGTTGTCTCACCTAGCTTCATTGTAAGTCGGATAAGGGTGTCTGCTAAATGACTAAAATGTAATGTAAAACAGATTCATCCTGTGACCCATTGACCATCCTTGAAATGTCTTTTGAACTTGGAGCAAATTGTGCTTGTGGCAAATTGAATTGAACCTGGAACATATACGACATGATTTAAAAAGAGACACACCTGTCGAGCCATAGATCTGGGTAAGTTTATCAAAAATTGCTAAATCATTAAAAGTTCCTGGGAGCATACCCAGGAATGTGAAATGGAAGAAGTTTGGAACCAAGACCTTTCCTAGAGCTGGCCGTCCAGCAAAAATAGCCTACTGTGCTCCTAAGAACTTTCAATGCTTTAGCAATTTTTTATTACCTTCCCCGAATATCTCCCTTGACACAATACTATCTTGGAGGGCTACTGAGTGTTTCTTGGACTTCATTGGTTTTTGCTCTGACTTGCACTGCAAAGTGTGGGACCTTATATAGACGTGTGTTTGTCTTTTTAAATCACTTTTTAAAGTTCTAGAAACGTCTCAAGGATGATCAAAGAACACATGATGCATCTGTGAGCTCAATTTCAAGTGTCATGCTAAAGGATCTGAATACTTCAGTAAATAAGATATTTCAGTTTTAAATTTTCAATAAATTCGCCCAAATTTGTAATAATGTGTTTTCACTTTGTCATTATGGGGTATTGTGTGTAGATTGATGGCAAAATATATATTTTACCAACCAGAAATTTTGTATAACACAACAAATTGTGGGGAAAGTGAAGGGGTCTGAATACTTTCTGAAGGTGTTTGGATTATTTCAAGCCCTCATAAACAACTGTGAATGAATGTGTTGTGTTATGGAACTATCTCCTGTAGAGTGACTCTCACGTCTTTTCCTGTCCTATTAACAGAGTCCTGTGTTCATAATGACACTTAGGAATGTGATAATTAGATTTGAATCTAGGTGTGACTTCAATTTTGTTTTTGCCAGTGGTGTTAATGTTAATGTTAATTTAACTGAGGTGTGAGTTTAGTCTTGTGTGTCTAGACATACATCAGTATTCACTTATAGAGCTTATTCTGAAGATGCGTAGTCATGTTAATCTCATTGGTGATGAATCACACACACCAGGGCTAGGCAACCTTGTTTCTGGAGTGCCGTAGGTACTGCAGGACTGTGTCCCAACTAGACAACATTTCTACCAGTTTAACCCAAAACATGGAGACCAGGGTTGCCTACTCCTGCAGCAGTCCATGTACGCTGTTATTATTGTATGAGAGGGAAATCGTTCAGGCAGAGCGTTTTGTATTTTAATAAAGGATACAGAAAAGTGTTAGAAAGATGAGGGAGACGGGGTCGGGTGAGTCAAAGGTCAGCAGTCTGTATTCAAAACCATGCTGATGTTACCGGATCACCCGGCAGCTTAGGGCGTAGCTCTTCCTCCACTATTATCATCAGAATGGCCTCATAATTACTGTATAGTGAGAGTTAATAGCAAAACCATCATCTTTAACATGTGCAGTTATGTTTAGTCATGTAGTGGTTAAAAAAGGTGGATAAACTGTAAACGCCTTGGGGCGATTGTGTTAAGATGAATATTCCTCGATATAAAAAAAATGTATATAGGGAAGGCCTACTGTAACTCTCTAGAAATTACACCAAATCCACATCAGGTCATTCCTCCCAAAATTGCACTGGACACAAATTTTACAAAAAAAACAATTTTCAAATATTAATTTTGACATGTCTTTTTAATCACATTCATGATAATCAGCTCATATTTGCTGCACAGCAAATGTGTTGTAACCTGCGACAGTGCCTAGTATGGATATACAGTATGTGATAATAAACAATTTATACATTTAGAAATTATATCATTATTATATATTTTACTGCACTTCCTTTATTTACATACTTCATTGAAAAATGTGGGCGTTTTTTGAATCAACAAAATATATTAATTGCACTTCCAAAGCACTAACTTCTCTCCTCTTTCTGTCCCTTCCTCCATTGCAGCCAGCCCCAGAACCAGTCTTTCTGATCCCTGTTTGTCTACTCTCTGTAAAGCGAAGTTTTAAATGATGTTTTTCTAATACCTGTCTTTTATTTGACTGCACTAATTTGCTGATTAAACAAATAAGTAAACAGATATTAGTTACTACTAGGGTTTGAACCAAACGGCTCAAATAATCTACAGTACATTAGCTACCTGGGCTAATTTATATTGGCCTGGCTATATATTTTTAGGATTATTTATTAGCTAGCTAGTTTACAACAGTTACCGAAGCCAGCGGCTGACAGCATCTACCTACGTAACCGGAGCAATTGCATTGCCAGCGGCTACAGCAGCTAGCTAGCTAGTCAACTGTCTGAAATTTTTATTAACCATTATCTGACCACTTATTTTTTAAGAATGTGTTTTTTGCGGTGGGAGTAAATGTATGTTTAAAAGGTTCCTGATGGCTGTCATGTTTGTATGCATTGTCTTGAGTTAGCTAGTTGCCATCAGTCGTCTGGGCCAGAGATTTTTAGAGAGTACTCTGGGCTGAGGAGTTTTAATTATCGAGGTTTAATTATTGGGCGTGCACGCGGTTGGGGATGGTTTGTGGTTTGGATAGAGTGGTGAATAAATGCTCGGCTTGCAAGGCAAAGCCAGCGTGCACCGGCGAACATGATGAGCACACTGATTCATGATTCCAAACGTTCCCAGGTGATTTCCTGAAAATGTGCGTGAACGGCGTTTACCCTCCACTACATCCCTGGTTAAACCATGCTAAAGCTGGTGACAGACCAGTCAAACAAGCCCAGGGCTTTTGGCATTAAAATACTAATGTTTATTGTACTATCACATTCAAAAAGGTGTGCATAGTCTCTGCCCACAGACGTTGTTTGATCATATTTTTTAATGAAGCCTTTGAAAACCTAGAGGCTAAGTAATAAAGGAGTAATAAAGCATGTGACTGTAGAATACAGTGTCCTACAGTCTCCCATGAACTATGGCACGGCTGCAATTATACCTCGGGAACAGTGACATGTATGAGAGTCTGCACAGGTAACACTTCATATCCACTACAACCACAGCATTACTAGATGTTAAGCACCAGTGTGGATGTTAAAATATCAACAGTTACACTCATATCACTAACGTCATGTGACCGCTGTTCTGTTTAAGCTTCTTTGTAACTCAGTGGTTGTCAAACATGGGGACCCAAATGGGTGCACATTTTAGGTTTTTGTCCTAGCACTACAAAGCTGATTCAAATAACTCATGATCACCCCCCCCCCCACACACACACAGACACATAAACACACACACACACACACACGTCTACAGCCTTTAATTAATTGAACACCCTTTCACAACTTGCAATAAGTAATGATTGGCTGTCATGAAGTCACAGGTTTGTGATGTCATCCGTCATGCTCCAAACACACGATATAGGAGCCCACTAGATGTTGTGTCTTTTGGACAGGTGGACAGCACACACATGCACGCACGCCTGGAAACAAACTGACAAACAGACCAAATACCACGTCACTGGCAACATTGTTTATCTGACCGACCTTGAGGTTAAATTCATGTATTGCATCTGTGTGTGTTCCGGAGTCTCTGACACGTGGACATATTTTAAGTTGAAAGTCACAGTAGCTGTTGCAGTGCATTTCCAGGGCTCAGTAATAAACAAGCAGATGGGATACCTCCCATTGAAAACACGTACAGTCTAAAAACACCTGTTCCGCAAAGTAAACTCCTCTTAAATAATAATCATTGTCCAAACACAGCCCTGGCGCATGATTCTCAGGTCTCTCTCAAGTGTCTACTCGACTTCAATGCTGAGGTGAAAGGAGCCATTGTTGATGTGCACAGCCCTGATGCACAGTCAGACAAACACAGGGATATTCTCTTGCCTCGGCTGGACTAGTGAAGTAGCAGGTTCCTCTTACCTGGGTCTCTTTTTCCCTAGGGTTTTCTCTCAGTTTCACTGAATGGGACTGTAGTAGTTGAGTGCTGACTCCGTTCATGCTGTGGAGTCTGTCCACTCCGACTTTGACAGCAGTGTGTGCTGTTCGCTGTTCTCTAAGCGAGCAAACGGCTCACTCTCAGCTGCTCTAGAGAGGCTAAACAAAAACAGCATGCGGTGAAGGAGGAGGGGGAGCATGTGATCACAGCCCTGTCTGCCCTCTCTGAAACACTTCTTTTCACTGTGCTCTACTCTAATTGAGCTCTCTCTGTCTTATACACTATTTTTGATGTCTCTCTCTCTCTCTCTCTCTCACACACTCACACTCACACACACACACACACACACACACACACACACACACACACACACACACACACACACACACACACACACACACACACACACACAC
>JACXGI010000078.1:125133-138469 GCA_016801175.1 Esox masquinongy | reverse complement strand
AGTAGAGTTGTATAAATAAGCAATAAGGTACGAGAGGATGTGGTATATGGGCAGTATACCACGGCTAAGAGCTGTTCTTAGGCATGATGCATTGTGGAGTATATATTGGCAATATATCACAAACCCCGAAGGTGCTTTATTGTACTTATAAATGGGCTGCTAACTGTATGCGGTGTCATATACCACAGCTATCAGCCAATCAGCATTAAGGGTCCAAACCACCTGGTTCATAAGTCAAGATATACATCCTTTACCTGTATGCTCACACATTATATTTTTCACATCTGCAAGCAGGCATGCATGCACACACAAGTCCAAACACACCTGACAAGCACTTGTCCCCTCACCGGAAATCTGTCTGAAAATCCCAAACGGTTTGAATTTTACAGACGAAGTGGAAAAAGGGAGTCTGTTCAGCTCAAACAGGAGGTGTATAAATCAGATGAGATGGGTGTTTGTTCCTTGCAATGCCTTGTTACAGAACCAGAGAGACAGGTGGGGAATGTGTGTACAGTCCAGACCAAACCTGTCTACCGCATGTGCCTCAGAACTAACCAACCTGACCCAGATACAGAAGAGAGCTGTTAGTAATAGTCAGTGATATGTAGGACAAGACCAATGCAATGATGACCAGTGGGCCGGTGCTTGATACGCAAACAACACAACAAGCACACAGAGAAACACACTATTCACACATTAAACGGTCTCAGTCTCCTGGAGCTTAAGACAGAGTAATGCTGTTATTGCCAAGACTACAACGCCACTAACAAAGATTTGGCACTTGTTGTGACAGCTTGTCGCACTGACATAGCTCTTCTCTTCATTCACTTGGTCCACCCAGTGAGACATAATTTAGAGGTAGACAACTGCAATTTTGCCTAATCAAAGTGGGCACTGACCATTGGCTGACCTATCTAAATCATAACTCCTGACTCCAGAAAAGATCACAAACCCACTACAGGAACCAGTCCCTCTAAAACAACACAGTCTCATCTATGTAGGAAGTAATGCCACATAGAATTTACATGTCATTACATGCTTGGGTCAGAATAAGCATTCTTAAAGTGATCCGGGTACAATTCGGCACAATCTTACTGTTGCAGTTCAGAAGATTTATACAGGGTGGGCTTCCGATGTGACAGAGCAGCAACTTGGGAAAAGCCCAATCTCTTCCAAATGACTTAACATCGGGAATTCTCGGTTGCGGGCCCTCTCTCTTTTGTTTTGGTAGAATGTACAGTCAAGCCTGGCACTGCAAGAGCTTAGCTGAGTATAATGCCGTTTGAATCCCCCCCGTCAATGGTTTCTGCTGTGGGAAAAGCCCCATCTGGGTTGAAGAAAGGAAACTGTAACACTAAATAGTAACTCATTGATCGTGGTGTTCTTTTATACAGGTCCTGCGACTTTACTGTTGGTTAGAACAAAACCATAATCACCAGAGCAAAGATATACAATAACCAGGTCAAATCACTGAGCGTCAGCCATCACTGTAGGCCTACATGGTAGAGCTGTGGCAGGAAAATAAAATGATTGCTCAGGTTTTCTACAATGTGTCGACATTAGGTGTTTGCTGCCTATCACTGCCTGTGTCAATGGAAAAAAAATGACCGAGAGGACACAGGAAAATGGGGCAATGAGGAGGGTGTGTGACAGCCTGTGCTGAGATCATCAAGATCTGGAAGCAACTAGAAGGCAACAGCAGGTCATTGGCGCCACTCTCACTTCCTCTGATCAGAAGGCCCGTGACAACGTAGTGTCATTCCAAGTCATATTCCATAGGAGGGAGAACACCTTCAAGAGCAAAAATGACCTCTGACCTGTAACGCACTGTTAATCAACCAGTTAATGTAAAGTCAAGTGTGGCTGGCCTACTCTGAGCCTGAGTCTAATAGCAGGGTAATAACAGATGTGACTAAAATGATGAACATTAACAATATGAATGATTCTAATTTAATATATGCAAACATTAGTGTTGGAAACATGTGACAACAATTGTCTTCATAGTCAACAAACACCGTTGTTAAAGTTGTAAACATGACCCGATTATTGTGGCTATTGTGGTTATCAGGCGACATATAATGACATACAACCCTGTCCACAATGTGAATATATCTTGGTGTCTTCTAATAAGGGCCATCACATACCAGCCAGTATAAATATCACCAGTCGTGATTTATTACCAGGGGTTAAATATACATTGTAATATGAATATTCATACAAGAGCTAAATTACAAATACATAACTGTTTTTTCAACTCTTCTGTTTAAATGTACACAATTTCTCCCACGGCTGTCCCATAGCAGCTTTGCAACCTGGCAAGACTTTTAGACATTGCAGTAAAATGCGGAAAAAGGTTCCATTGAAGTATGAAAAAATAATAAAGCAAAACTTCATTTAATTTTATTTTGAAGAAATAAAACAATATCTCAAGAAAAAAAAAACTAAACCATAGGGAATATGACTGCTCCACAGGGCAGGCAAGAGATAAAAAAAAATAAACATAATTCATAAAAAAAAAATCCTGCTATTGTCCAATGTCCCAGACACAGAGAAGTAGTTTTGAGTTTGCATTTAACATTAATACCAAAACAATTTCTAGAAAAAGCTTATTTCAAAGAATTCACATGAACAACATTCTATTACAGTAATGTGCATACTGCATTCTGCGTGAAGCCACGGAGCAAAGATAAGATGGCCGTCCATCCATGGCCAGGCAAGCGGTCCTCCACAGCCGCCGTACAGGGAAGAAGAAGAGGGAGGCTGAGAGGAAGAACAGGGAGGGCAAAAAAATGGCTGGCCTCACTGAATTAAATATCCACACACAAGGCGTTTTGGACTGGGTAGAAAAGAAAATGTAATCCCCCAGTAAGAGTTCATAGGGTTTGTCTTTGCATTAGGAGAGCAAATGCTCCTCTAAGCGTGCATAAACTCCTTTTAATATAAAAAGTAAAACTTACAAAAAACGGACAAGACAAACATACATTTTATACAATGCTGTGCTTCACCGCACAACACAGGCACCACATGATAGGTTAAACTGGATCTTCATCTCAAGTAAATTATAGTTTTGCTGTTTTGTTTAGTGTGTTTTTATACAGTGCAGAGTATATGGGCTTGGATTAAATAAGTGAGTTTTTTTTTTTTGTTTTCGGTGTCCCTCTAGTGGCTGTGGCGGGTCACTCCCTCTGTGTGCCCGCTGTTGCTGTGCCCTGTTCATCGGCCACGCAGTAGTTAGGCCGCTCAGAAGGGGCGTATCCCGGCAGGCAGACACACTTGTAGGAACCTTGCGTGTTTATACATTTGGCGTTCTTGCACAGGGACATTCGGTTGTTGAGCTCGGAACATTCGTTCACATCTGTGTGAGAGACGGTAGAGGTGGCATGTGAGAAACGTCCACTGTACACAAGTATTTAACATACAACCACACACATACACTGTACTGAATATGCAAGGAGGTAAATGAATCCATCCATAGTGCATAAAGACTAAATAAATGAACAGAGCATTTGATTTGTCAGCATCAGTATTGAACCTGATACTGTAGCGAGAGATGGAGGGTCGACGAGAGATTGACTGCTTCTCTTCTAGTTTTTATGACAAATATCACTGTAATGAAGAGTCCAAATTACTACATAATCCAATATCATGCAGCACAGATGCCAAAACCCGCACCACAAGCATTGGCGGCCCTACCCACTAGGGTTGACAATTACTGGCATCACTACATTTAGTACTTTGTGCAACCTTTATGCACCGTCCTCTATAGCATTTGATGAGGTGGGAGAACAAATGGGAAGGGATAAGACCATTCCTCTTTACAGAAACTTTCCAGAGTCCTTGGTCCTCACTTGTAGAGTCTCCTTGTCAGCTCAATCCACAGGTTTTCAATGGGATTTAGGTTAAGCACTGTGATCACCATTGTAAAAGCAGGATTCTATAGTCTGCTAAAAATTTAAAGGTACACTTTGGATCATTGCCCTACTGGAAGATCCAACAATGACCCAGTTTTAGCCTTCCAGCAAAGTCAGATAGGTTTTGGCCTAAAATCTCCTGGTACTTACACTGCTATGCATCCAAACAAGGTTCCCAGGGCCTTTGGAAGTAAATGACCCCCAGAACATCACAGATCCACCACCAAACTTCACAGTGAGGATAAGGATATTTTCTGCATGACTTGGCTCTTTTTACAAAAAAACCCACCTCTGGTGTTTGTTGCCAAAAAGCTATATTTTAGTGCCATCAGACCATAGAACCTGGTTCCAATCAAAGTTCTAATAACATTTAGCAGTAACATCCAGGCACTTATGTTTGTGGTTTGGTGACAGCAGAGGCTTTCTTCTGGCTACCCTTGCAAATAACTTGTTGGCATAGATGTGGCATCTATATTATGCACTTCACAGATTACGCAAAAGAGAAAGAATTATAGTCATTCAGTCACTGTCATCATGGCAATCGTCACAGGTCTAGAAAAAAGCCGCCTGGATTAGATAAACAGGACATCTGCATCAAACAAGCAGCATCATCAAATAACAGAAGGAAGAGGGAAGTGTTATTAGTAATGCATGGCTGTGTGGCTACCCAATTCAGAATACTGTTCACCCAGTTAGCAAAGCTGCAATTAGAAATCAATAGCAATATTGTTAGATATGGATGGGAGTTGATAGGAATCAGCAGCAGCACCATACTGAATTGAACAAACTGCCAAATTCTTTGGATCTTTTGAGCTGGCTCGACATGATAAAACCAAAGGATCACAAAACCGAGGAGACATTTTTAGGGGACATTTTCTGGCATTTGTTTTCTGGCTGTCCCACAGCAGCCAGACTGTTGTTTTGGTGCTAAAAATCTAGCTACTCCGGTGTGTTTTCTGTTAAGCATACTTATTAAATATATATATACACACTACCGTTCAAAAGTTTGGGGTCACTGAGAAATGTCCTTGTTTTCCATGAAAACATACATGAAATTAGTTTGAATAGGAAATATAGTCATTGACAACGTTAGAAATAATTATTTTTAATTTAAATAATAATTGTGTCCTTCAAACTTTGCTTTTGTCAAAGAATCCTCCATTTGCAGCAATTACAGCCTTGCAGACCTTTGGCATTCTAGTTGTCAATTTGTTGAGGTAATCTGGAGAGATTACACCCCATGCTTCCTGAAACACCTCACACAAGTTGGATTGGCTTGATGGGCACTTCTTACGTACCATACCTTCAAGCTGCTCTCACAACAGCTCAATAGGGTTTAGATCCAGTGACTGTGCTGGCCACTCTATTATAGACAGAATACCAGCTGACTGCTTCTTCCCTAAAAAGTTCTTGCATAGTTTGGAGCTGTGCTTTGGGTCATTGTCCTGTTGTAGGAGGAAATTGGCTCCAATCAAGCACCGTCCACAGGGTATGGCATGGCATTGCAAAATGGAGTGATAGCTTTTCTTCTTTAAGATCCCTTTGACGCTGTACAAATCTCCCACTTCACCCCTACCAAAGCACCCCCAGACCATCACATTGCCTCCACCATGCTTGTCAGATGGCGTCAAGCACTCCTCCAGCATCTTTTCATTTGGTCTGTGTTTCATAAATGTTCTTCTTTGCGATCCGAACACCATAAAATTAGATTTGTCTGTCCATGACACAATCTCCCTCTGTTCAGTGTCTGTGTTCTTTTGGCCATCTTAATCTTTTCTTTTTATTGGCCAGTCTGAGAAATGGCATTTTCTTTACAACTCTGCCTAGAAGGCCGGCATCCCAGTCACCTCTTTAATGTTGACGTTAGAGGTTTTGCAGGTACTGTTTAATGAAGCTGTCACTTGAGGACCTGTGAGGTCCATCTCTTTCTCAAACTAGACACTCTAATGTATTTGTCCTCTTGCTCAGTTGTGCACCAGGATCTCCCACTCCTCTTTCTATTCTGGTTAGAGCCAATTTGTGCTGTTCTGTGAAGGGAGTTCTTCAGTGTCTTGGCAATTTCTCGCATGGAATAGCCTTCATTTCACAGAACAAGAATAGTTACTTTAAAGGGGCCCTATGTAAGATTTTTACTGTAGGTACTACTAGCATAAACACAAGCATAAATGACTGGAATACATCTGCAGTTAATGGTTTAAGTGAATGTTTAAAAAAAAAAATATCCAAAATCGGTGTCTGAGATTAACACCATTTAAACTTTCTTACCGGCCTGTCTATCAGTTTGCATTGACTCCTCATACAGAACTCACTTCAGATACACAGAGAACTATATCTGCACCCTAAATCACCCTTAACTGCTGTCTTTCAGCATGCATAAAGGGAAAGGCACTAAATCTGTACTTCATTATTCTGATGACATAGGAAAAAAAAGAAAGAAATGCTGCTATGAAATCTAACAGAACTGATCCAACTATTAAATGTTTTTGTAAGAGTTTCTTACTGAAATGTCTTTAATCACCGGCCATCACATAGTAGTACAATGTATTCATGGTACAGTATCCCTCAAGACAGTTACCATGGGCCATCACTTTGCTGAATCCTTACAAATCATTTGTACCAAAAACATAGTCAAGCTTTAGCATGCCTTGAGCTCCAGTGCACAAACTGACCTATCATTAACAACATGCATGATAGACTTTCACAGCAGAGATTAGAGGAGGAGAGTGAGAACTTTTCTCCGTTCCGCACAGTGTGTGTGTGTGTGTATGTGTGTGGGTGGATGTGCGCCATCTCCAGCTTTCTCTTACCTACACACGCCATGCGGGACATGTCTAGGGTGTAGCCGTCGAAGCAGTCACAGGTGTATCCCTCCTGTACCCGCACACAGCGCCCGTTCTCACAGCCGTTCAAAATACCACACTCCTCCGCCCGCAGGCCCTCAAAAGCATTGTACGGATCTGCAGGATGGTTACAGGGGGACAGGATGACTAATTCTTTCCGATGAGGAGCAATAATGACATATTCACTGGGTGAATGTTGTGACTTAAAAATGCACACCACAGTGCAATGGCTCAAATGTTTTAATTACCAATAAAATATTTACCTCCACATTTAAAAAGCATAATTTAGATGAACATCTTATCAATATATTTGATAACACCTTTGATAAAATGATCTTGGAAGAACTTGGCTACACGGAAAATACAGACATTGTAACTACTATTTCTGCCTCCATACAGACAGTTTTTTATTAGATCATGGCATGTAGTAATTCATATGACCACACAATGGCAGCAAAGGGCTATAATTGGGAGAATAGGCAGTTCGCCATTGCCTCTTCTCTATCTGCTTGATTGCACTTCATTAGTGTGTTGTATAGTGTGGTAGGACTGGTTCACTTACTCTCCTCGTGGTCATACAAGGGCAGGGTACCGGGCTGGTTGGGGCCTGGCTCATAGTCCAGGCCATACTCCTGGATGGGCCCAGCCACGAGCGCATCACGACCGTACGGATGCCCCCGTCCTCCACTCATGGGCACATTACACATGGAGGCATAGTCCTCTGTGAAAGAAATAAGAGATAAGGGGCAGAAAGACTGAGACGTGGCCTTTAGAGACTTAGAAAAGAGAGAGACTGAGATACGGCCATTTCCTAGACTGAGGAGAGAGACTGAAACATGGTCTTTAGAGACTAGAGTGAAAGAGAGAAACTGAGACAAGGCCTTCAGAGAGAGGAGAGCGAGATAGTTGTATGTCTCTTAGTCTTTCTATCTGAAACAAAGAGGGAGAGAGACTTAGAGGAAGCTTTCTGACCACAGATGGAGCACATGATATTTGAGGAATACATAATTTAGACATAAATGCATTTTTGATAACACATTACATTTCTGTGATTTTAAGAACCGGTGCATTCATCAAAATGTCAGCACTTCCAAGGGTTCATCTAAGAAATTCCATTGGCTTCATCACTCGGCTTAGCAGACAAGGGGATATTTCACTGAACTGAATGCTCAGGTTGTGACTGGAGGCCCACTTCCCTTCTGAATGGGACCTTCAACTCACCACAGGATAGCACCTGCTCTGGGCTCCCTCCTCATTGGTTACTGTACTGTGGGAATCTAACCCAGAGCCTTTCATCAGCCCACCACGGCCAGTTATCCCCTACAGTCCCCTGCTAATCCCGTACACCTGTCTGACTGCCTGCTCCCACAAGAACGTCTACACAGGAAACGAATCAGAGAGGGACCGTGGAACGTTCTAAATGGGGCTGATGAGAACAAATGAGTGCGTGTTCTGTTCAGGCCTCTCAACGGAGAGCAGGGGTTGAATTTACACACCTTACACACCTGGCTCTGAGTGAAACACTGAAGGGCGTGCCGCAAAAGTCGTCGAAAGCCTAATTAGGTGTTATTTGAACAAATGACCCAGACGTGCAACTACGAATGTAATGCAGAACTCTGGATTCTGTCAGTGTTGCTCAGTGACATGAAAATGATATGCCAAAACCTCTTTTGAGAAGACAGTGTACAACCTGAATGAAGAGCAGCTGTAGGGCTAAGTCACAACGCCATGTTCCCGGGGAGCTCGAACCAAGCTCTCGTGACTTATCAACCGCACGTACTAAACCATTCTCACGTGAAGCAACAAATTCCAAGTCTAACTGCTGGGGAATCACCCCCCCTCCCTAAAAAAAAACAACTCTACCAGTTCCAGCTTGCAGTGGGCTGAAATAGTGGTCTCTGAGGACGCTTCCAACATGTTCCAGTCCACAGGTCCCGTAATGTACGCGGCAGCCCTCCGCCAGGGCAGCGCAGTCTGAGGCGTCCTGCCCCCTAACAGGAAGAACCAGCTCTGGCTCAAGCGATGGGCAACATCACTCTGAAATCAGCTGAAATACAGTATGCTATATGGGCTTCTAAAATATACCTCATACAAGACTGGATGAAAAAGCATTTACCTCAGAGTTGGGTCTGTTCACAGCTAAGCAATAAGGCACAAGGGTGTGTGTATATGGCCACAGCTAAGGGCAGTATTAGGGGATTACCCAGGTCCTGAATACAGCCCTTCACAGTGGTGTATTGGCCCTATACCACAAACCCCCAATGTCCCTCATTAACATTACAAACAGAACAGTAAAATATACATGAACGGTCTAATTGTTCATACCCCTGGAACATCTCCCATACCACAGCTTTCGGGAACCTGCATTCAGTGTCTAAACCATGGGTTTACATTGAATAATAATAGATAAGAAATTGTTTCCGTACCGGTGTCTTTCAGGGGGCACAGGGCACAGTCCATGCCCCAGGCTTCTCCAAACAGACAGCAGCACTCTGTGTACGTGGTCCTCCGTGTTTCCAGGGGGTGGATGCAGGTCAGGGTCTCAGTTACCTTCTGCCAGCAGATATTCTGGTAGTCAGGTTTCAGGTAGTGTTGCTCTGCAACAGACAGTCACTCATCTTGATCACAATCATTACGGCGCCACGGAAGGCACTCCGTGGATGGGACATGGTCTAAAATGTCCAGGGGAAGGACATTTAATAAGCCTTGTTTCCAAAAAAAACCCCCGGATATTACGAGTGCGTGTCTGTGTTCGGCACGGTTCTCTCCTGAGGGGGCTCACCTGCCACGTCAGGGGTGTTCACACAGCTCTTGGTTTCAGGGTCCCACACCATGGAGTCTACACACAAACACGTGTAGGAGCCGTGCGCGTTCAAACACTGGCCCCCGACGCAGACAGACTCATCCTGACACTCGTCAATGTCTGCCGGGGGGGCAGACACGCAGAGAGAGAGAACAAAATGTTTTTAATGAGAGGGCAAATCTGTTTTCCATGTGTCAGTGAAGACGCGCTGCAGAGAGGTACACAGCATGCCACACAGTACACACGTTTATTAAGAATTACAACTAATTCCTATTTTGGATTGTATGAAAGTCCCAACTGAAAGCCTGAGTATTTCTGAATTATGCAGCCACAGTCAACGCATTAGATACAAGTCAGGCCTGTGGCTTCATAACTGCAGCAGAAATGAATGAAAACAACATTCTATGGTTTCACCCATCCAGTCATACAACTTAAATACACATCCACCACTACTACACACTCCATACTGTAGAATCCTCCCATCCCACTGAGGACTTCCACAGGCCTAGCATTGGTTTTGTTGGTCTCCCTTGTAAAAACGGCATGATGGGGTAAAACTTGGACCGTCCAGGATAAAGGCCAAACCTCCACTGGAACCTCCGCCCAGTCCCGCCCGGTGACCAAATAATCCAATGGAAATGTGGCGGAACTCTGCAGGCGGCCCTGCTGGCATCCCGCTGCTGGCTTCCAGCGGCCAGGGGCCCTTCAGTGTGGGCCGATTGGTGGTTTGGGACGTGCAGCCTGGGCTTACTGAGTAACTGTCCCGTGTCCCCGCCCTAACCCCATCTAACCCCCCCGACCCTACACTCCCCAGCCAGTCAACACACAAGTACACTGGGAATGACTGGTTTTACTGTGTGGACAGTTTAATGATAGGTCGGTGGACATGGTGTGTCAGTAGACTAAGGGATATTGATTCAGATGTTTTAACAGCCACAAAAAAAACACAATGTTTTGAATAAATCAACAACATTCGAGCAAATCAAAAATAATGTTGTGAGTAAATCAAAACAAATAGTGTCAGCCTGTGTGAACAAGCTCTCGTCTAACCTCTGCACTGCAGTTTGACCTCGTCATAATACAGGCCAGTCTCACAGTAGCACTCGTAGCTTCCCGGGCTGTTGAGGCAGAAGCCACTCTTACAAATCTCTGGGCCAAATAACGCACACTCATCGGCGTCTGGAGAGAGAGAAGACAACATGATCTAAGAAACAGCACCACAGACAGGCAGACAGCTAGACAGACACAGACTAACTGAGGCTATAGGTTAAGTGAGCATGTCTCTTCTCAGAGTTAGTCCAGGAAACGCGGTATCCCTGTCTGGACACAAAAGTGATTTGAGGACGTTCTGTTTTTTTCAGTGTTTTCATTGTAAATTATCTTTGGTCCCCTCAAACACACCGATCTGCCTAACTTTCCGGACAGACATTTGGTGCTGGGGAAAAAAAGTGGCAAGACATGACGCAAACGCTCCCATTGTGTCGGGAGTTTGCTGTAGCAAGACACGGTCATAGGTAGGAAAGGGAGAAGAGAAAGGAGGGGCAGATAAGGAGAAAAGCTTGAAACGAAGAATAAAATAAAAACAGAAAAACCGGCGAGAAACAATTCTGTGTTTTAAGTACTCATCGCTGTGTGCACCTTCGGTTGGGCGTTGGTGTCTGCATCTGAGGCCATAATCAGCCATACAAACAGGTCTGCTAATTGAAGACACATCCAGACTGATGCTCAGGATATGTCCCTGGCAACCTCCCAGCCCAGCCCGTGTCTCAGTCTAGCTCAGAATACGCTACATTCACTTGCTGCCAACCTTCCTCTACCAGACTATCTTCGCTGTAATAAATTATTGAATTAAGGCCGTTGCTTCGCTGAACTAGCTTTCGTGCGAGTGGAACAAGCTTGGCTTGCGGGTTGTGGGGCCGGGCAGAGGAGACAGAGAGGAGAGGAGAGCGGTCGAGCAAAAGAGGAGATCGGGGGTGAGAGAGAAGATGTGTTAGGCGGAGAACATGTGGAGGTCATATGTCTCAACAGTTCTGCTCAGTGACTCCAAGGCTGAAAGAAACCACAGCGACACACACACACACACACACACACGCTTAAAGAATGAGAACAGACACCCGCGCAAACACGCATGCTCGCACAATAGCAGGCACTCGCGTCTGCCTGGGAGAGAGACAGCTGTGACTACATCAATATCAGCATCTCAACAGCACAGTTCCACAGGGTCATCGCTGCTACTTCCGTGTTCATACTGTTCTCACAGAATTCTCCTAAAACTACTATGAGCCAGGGCTCTCTGTTGCCTATAATGGGCCTCTGAATTCACATACCTTTATAACTCTGGCCAGCGGTCACTCCGAACACAGTGTCACCGGTAGGGACACTGCCTCTCCCAGCCGGACACATCTGGGAAAACTGATCTGTTGAAAAGATGGATGATGTAATATGTAGTGTGTATGCGTGATTCAGCTGTGTGTGTGATTCAGGTCTACGTGCACATGTGGATAGTAAAACCTGACAAATAGGTCCCCCGCAGGTTTTTGGCTGGTCCCCATTAGGACAAATACCATTTAAGGCTTAGGCGTTGGGCTTAGGGAAAAACATACAGTTGGGCACAGTGTTATAATTTTGGTTACTTTTATGTAAAGCCATTATGGGTTGGGTTTAGGAACAGGGATAGGTGAGGTTTATGGATAGGTGAGTTTGATTTTTGAGGTTAAGTGTAAGGAGATGGTCATGGATTTCTGTGTTTCCCCACAAAGATAGGAAAAAAAGCTCTGAGTGTGTGTGTGTATTTTGTGTGTTTGCTGCCTCACCCGTGCCGTGGACAGGGCAGGGGTGCACCTCACAGTTGTCGCCCCAGCCTGCCCCCAGCGTACAACAGCACTCCTCCATGGTGACACTCCCGGTCAGGACGTTCTCACACAGGTTCTCGTCGTTTAGGTTGTAGTAGCACTCCTTCCTGTCCACTGGAGATGCTGGGGACAACAGCCCAGGAAAGACGCTGTTACACATCGATAGGTCAAGGCCAGTGATCTGTCGCATCTCCAGCTGCGCGAGTGGTTTAAAGACACGTTCTTGGATTTTGGGCCACTGGCTGTAGAAGTGGCAATGATGAGCCAAAACTGGTCGCCGAAAATGTGTATGTCAACATGTGCCCCATGTAATTAAAACCACCTGCTTTCAAACTCGAAAATGTATGGCAATCTGAGGTAAGGTAGAGATTCTACCTACGGATTATGCAGACAGAAAAAACCTATTAAACATTCAGCCCAAAATGGGAGGTTCAGAAAAAAATCTATTTTCAAAAGTCCCAGACTGCATCTTTAACCCAGAAGGGACGAGTCTTTCCCTCTCTCTCACGGTGACATTTTCCATGCAGGAGTGTAAACTGAGACAATTAGAGTGTGCTGGAAGGATAGGCACATGATGAATGTGATCAGCCTGTAGCCTCAGAGAACACAGCTGCTTCAAACAGCTTTGGTTTCCCGTAATACCTCCAAACGCCAGTGAACACACACAAACATGCATTGTTGCATGCATGCACACACGTAAACACACATACACATGCAAACACACACACACACACACACACAAAAAACACACTGATATGTGAATGCTTTTAACATCACACGTTCAGAGGGTTTTGTATCCAGTTGGCCATTCTTACCCCCTTTTTCCTCAAATTTGTGGTAGCCTAACTAATTATAATTATGACCTTGTTTGATCAGTACCTCCCAACAGTATCTGGAGAGCTGAAGACCCCCCCCCCCCCCCCCCCCCCC
>JACXGI010000078.1:58764-125033 GCA_016801175.1 Esox masquinongy | reverse complement strand
GCCCTGAAAAACTTTTCCTTAGAACGCTGTGGCACTGGGGAGCCCTTCCTACGGCCCATTATCAGAAAAGTTCAGCTTTTACTTCGACATGGAAATATGTTTAGATCTAAAACTATCATACTAATATCCATCTTATGTTGTTATACGTGCAGAGCATGCCGTAATTCCTAACATAGAAAATATTTGAAAATATTTTCACAGGTAAGAAAGAACGGATGAGGCGGCTAGAATACTGGTTAGAGCATCTGATCAGTAACCAAAAGGTTTTTAGACTGAATCCCCAAGCTGGCAAAGTGAAAAAAAATATATATCCTTCTGTCCCTGAGCAAGGGACTTAACCCAAGGTCATTGCTGTAAATGAGAATGTGTTCTCAGTCAACTGTCCTGGTAAAATAATAAATAACAGGACTGAGGTCATACGGTTAAGTTGGACAAAGAGCTGAGGTTAATGTAGAGCTTTGGGACCAAACCTAAAGCTCTGTGCTATACATCTACCAGACAGACACACATCTGGCACAGTGGCTCATTAGAGGTTTACACCCAGGCAGAGAGTGGGTCCTCCAGACCTGCAGAGGAGGCCCTTAGCCTGAGGCCTTGGTATTAACCAGAGAGCCAGGTCCCCTCATTCATCAGTCCACCACTCCATTCAAACTGAAATCTGCTGTGTTAAAGGTTAATAAGGCCTACTGAGACAATTCGCTCCTACTCAAGATTCCCTATAAAACCCTTATTAATGAAGTGAGATTCGCACAATGGAATCTCACCAAGATTATAACCACTAATGTGTGGATGTGAATGTAATTTGACCCCATACCCCTTATCTGAATACAACTTCAATCAATGAACATGAATTTAAGCTTTGCTTTGTGTTCAGGCAAGGTGTGGGTCACCTGTGGGCACAGAGTTGCACTTGGCGGTCATCTGGTTGTACTCCTGGTTCGATTCGGGGCACGTACACAGGAAGAAGCCCTCCGTATTTTCACACTTGGCCTCGCCACACACACTGCTGAGCAGATCACACTCATTCACATCTACAGGGAGAACACAACATCTGGGTTAGCGATGAGCACTAGTGAGCAGGGTTAGCAAACTTTTATTCAAGTATTTCCACACACTTGAGACCTGTAGTTTCAGTAACTGGGACAATTAGCTGACAAGGATAAACTAAAAATACTAAGCAATGTACTATTACTGTCCAAAAAGCAGGTAAAATACCCTTGGAAATGACTTTCTAAGAAATCAGTCAGTGTTTTTCAAAATCTATAAATAGGCCATACATTGAAGAAAAACACTTAAATATCTATTTCACACTCCAATAAGATGTCAGTTTTCCTTGGCTGTGGTTATACTAGTGCATCCATCCATGAATGTCTCTCCAGTTATGAACTCTCATATATCAACCCATACGTGGAGATAGCTGAATGTACAAGGACAAAAAAGCAGCCTGGTTTCAACGTGCTCTGAACTGCTTTGTATTACCAACACTATAGCCAGTCCTTAACACTGGGGTGTGGGCCAGTTTGTCAATGAGCTAGAAAGTGTTAAGGAGAGAGCTGGGAAAAGGAGAGTGGGTGCGTGGCAATAGGGGAGCACTAAAAGGAGAAAAAGGCCAGTCCAGAATCACAATGGAAAAGGCAGATTTTGCCTATTAAGAGATTATATATAAAATGTATTTCACGGGACTCTTCCTGCTCAGCAGAATGGGAGTACAGCAAAGTATATCTGGATAATTTTTTCTCCATTTCAGAGCATTCTCTCCTTCCGCATTTAGGTTTATATACCACCAATTTAGCTATATAGTACATCTTTGCAGCCCAGCAAGTAAAAATTCTGTTTTCATATGTGAACGTAAGTTAGAGTACAGTTCATATTTAGGAAAATGGATGAACTGTGGTTCTGTTTCTACGGCTACATACTGTACAACATGCAGTATTTCCAAGGATGCAGATCGGCAAACATCCTTTCCTGCATAGTTAACTTGGTTGTTGTTAATTCTGTATGTGACAGGGCAGCAACAGTCACAGGAGCCAGAAAGACTGTATCATTGCATGAATCAAAGCACAGATGGCTTGGCATACCCTCCCACAACGGCCTGCCCTGCATTCATCTGACACCATGGATCGAAAAGCTAATTACCAGCCCACAAACACAATGCAGCAAGAAGAAACACAAAGACAAAAGCCCCCGACCCCCAGTTATAACCTTCCCGTGTCGCCCGGCTCAAAGCGTTACCACTTATAGAGGAGAATCTATAATTCATTTGTGACATTAAAACCTGCTGCTGCTTTTCTGGTTTCAGCACGAACCACGCTGGCCTCATTAAAAGCCAGTCGGCCTGGCGTGATCCTGGAGCACTTTGTTCAACCTGCACCGTGACTGTCTGGGTTCAGCTCCAAATGCTTACCCTACCCCAACCTCAGTGCAACAGAATGGCTGTTTGCTTTGTCGTCTTAATTAACATAGCTAGAAAAGAGAGCAGAATAATCCAGCAAACTAGCCACTAAAATCCTCTGACAGTCAGACAGTGTGTTAAATGGCACAAACTGTAACATGAACGGAAACCAGCAGAAAGCCTAAATCGCAAACTGGAGAAAACAGAACAAACAGCGATAAATCACAACATGAGGTCAATAAACCCTGACACGGCCTCTATTATCAGGGAAGCACCATATATTCGAGAAGATCAGGGGTGTGTCTGCCTCGGCAACCCGAAAACCAGGAGAGAAGATCAGAGGAGCATTTGCCTTGGAAACCCAGAACCAGGAGAGAAGATCAGGGGTGCGTATGCCTCGGTAACCCGAAACCAGGAGAGGAGACGAGGAGCAGCTGATGACCTCATCCCGTAGTTTGGGAGGGAACGCAAGCCCATCTGTTCACGTCATAGTAGAGTGATGGGCAGGCAGGGGAAGGGAGATTGCTGGCTGTACAAGGCTGGCCTGGGGTGGGACCCACAGACACTTGCCAAGGTGCAGACGAAGCATCTTTGTGCGAGATTAAGCAAGAGAGATCGTATCTGTGTTTGTGTGTTAGCGTGTGTGTGTTGTGCGTGTGTGTTAGCGCACGTGTGTTAGCGCGCGTGTGTTAGCGCGCGTGTGTTGTGCATGTGCATCGCAGGGACTGGACGTGTGTGAAAGTATTTCTGTATACGACTACACTATGAGGGTGTGTGTGTGTTTGTGCACAGGTCAGAGGAGAGGTCTGGCTAGAGTCAGTGCTCCTGAACTTCAATACGGGCGCCTGCGACCCACTTTCAACACTCTGACAGGCCTTTCTGTAGGAGGAAATTGGAAAAGATGGTCCCAGTTAAGGAAACCACTAAGACAAACGAGCTCCAATTCTTCAGCTTGTCCAAAAAACACGAACTCCCTGGCTCTCCCTCTGATTATAATCCCCCCAAACCCCCTCAAATGGTGAGAATGAAATTGATAGCCATAAACACAACAGCATTCAGAGCTTTACTGACTGATTGAGCATTGGTTTTCTGAGGGTCTGTGGAAGAATGCCCCCTGGCGTGGCTGACAAAGACATCAGTCCACGGTGATGGTTTTATCTGAGGTTTGATTTGGTAGCAGGGATGGAATTTCTGACAGAACACTCTTACCTTTGATTCCATTGCACCCTGGGGCTGAAATGAAAGCCGCGCATCACTGACAGCAAGCCATGCCATCGCCCTGACTAGAAAAAGCTATTGACTGAGAAATAACCTAGTCGACCACACAGCAGGCTTCATTACATCAAGAAAGAAAACTGAGTGCAATCTATAGATCTGATTCAGGCGGCTTTAATGTTGAAATCCAAATCAAAAGGTGTATAAAGAAATTCTATACTCTAAGGCAATTTCTCTCCAGATAGGATAAGCAGACAGGATCCACAGGCTTGAACTTAAACCCACGGACGCAAAGATGGAAGACATTTTACATCAGGGGCTGCTGAACAGATCTGAATAGCATGACACCCTTGATACGTGAACGAAGCGCACCTCTTCCAACAGAAAGACTCGTAAAGGAAGCAAATCGGTAGCGTAAACAGCGGACAATACAAAGCTAAAAGCGACATTCAGAGTCTCGTCAGGGGGTGCGGAAGCTGTAAAGGGGTGTTTGTGTGTGTGTGGGGGGCTGCACCCCCTGATCAGAACATCTTCCCGGGGCTGTGGCCATTCGCATTTCATGGCTCTAGCTCCATTACCTTCACCGCAACGGTATGTGTCTGTTACCGTGCGTGTCAATGTGCGTACGCAGGCGAGTGTGTGAAAAGGATGGCGGGTCTTGGGGTATAAGCTCCAGTGGGTTTTCCAATCCCAGGGTCTGAGGAACAGTGCAGACACGGGGGGATATGTTTAAAACATCACAGCGCGCACTACACCTAAAAATTGAATGAAAATAAATGGTCACATCAATCAAATGACCAGTGACGCGTCTGCCATCTTTTTTTCCCCCCTCGCTAAGTGGGAAAACTGCTGTCCAAATGAGAGAGCTGTATTTTAAGTCCCATAAACTGGCCTCAATATGGCCCACACCACATCATCACATGCACGCCTTTGATTTAATATCCACAATGCGTATAGTATCTGTAGAGAAAACCATGAGGCATGAGGCGTATGTTTATAGCACTGCCACCACCAACAAACCTCAGAGAAAATAGTCGTCAGCGAAAATCCACTCAATCATACTTCCTATTGGTTCGCAAGTGCCTCTTCATGCTTATCATTGGCTAAAGGAGTAGCTTCCAGGGAATCAGGAAATAAATTAAATTTTTAGATGAAAAGATTGCTGTAGGTATTATAGGTAGGCAGATACGGCCATGGCAGACTGCCCAGCATATCCATTATAAGAGCAAGCTGTCATTCACTTGTCATGACAACCCTGTTGGATTTGTCTTAAGACAGGAGCAGAAGTTATAGTGATTAGCGTCTAGCAGTTTGGTTTTAAGAGGGTGGAAATGATTTCACCAGGAAAGAAAAGTGAAAGCCTTGTAACTTTGTAAATAATTAGCACACATTAAATAACTTTAAAAAGACACTTCCGAGCATACAACAAAAATATAAAGATGATGAGCAAAACAATATGCCACGGAAAACTACAGCTAAAGCCTGCAATGTCAAACTAGTTTTGCCTCCAAGGCCCATATTCAGTCCTCAACAAAGCCTGGAGGGTTGTACCGAAAATAATTTATATTTCCTTGCCTTCAAAATATGCAAATACGAAAACCTTTCGATTTTCCCCGACTGTCTAGCTTTCATTCCAGTGATTATTAGCAAGCTGTACACAGTCAATAAATTGTACATACATTAATAAATTATCCTCTCCTCCCAAGAAAACCCCCAGAATAAATTCTTCAACTACCATGGGACAGATTAAACCCCCTCGTAGAAATAATCTTGAGCTTGGGCTTTATGTTGGTCACCCCTGCAAGTCAAAGCAGTTGCCCACCGTGCAGTACATTAAAAAACATAAATGTAGTAAAAACAGATGGTCAATTTAGGAAAGAAAAACGTTGCCATGTACTGCTTTGTTTATCACCCTCTCAGCCGGCACATTTCTGCCCCCCCACACACACACACTCACCAACACAACCAAAGCCCTCCTGGGACTCCTGGTAACCACGGTCACACAGGCAGCGAAAGGATCCAACCGTGTTCTCACAGAAGCCATGACTGCCGCACGCTGCTGCGCCGTTGGCCTGGCACTCATCAATATCTGCAGAAGGTCCGGGGACATGGGTCAAGGGTTAGTTAGCTGGTAGCTGGATACAGGGTCAGATGGAGAACAGCCATTGAGCGGCAGTCTCGGATTTAAAGAGCTTCTCTCCTGGGAGCCACTAGGGTGACAATGAACAGCCACACAGGGCAAAATCTTTGCTGTGTCAGGACGAGGCAAAGGCATTCCATGAGCACACTAAGGCAAGAAAAAAGCAAATGAAGGACAGATCTTCAGTTAAAATCCCTGAATAAAATCCCTGCCAAACTTGGGACAATTGCATGTTAGACCCAGCAAAGACTTATAAGTACGCTCAAATATGAACACAAAAGGAAGTAGGGCTTTTAATTGTTTTGATAAAACAATACCAAATGTAATTTCACATAAAATGTGTGTCAAAATATAAATAAAACATCAATTAATTATGTAGATAGAAATATATACTGATTTGTTTCATATGTGTTCTAACAGTCCCACCTTGTTAGGGACATTACACTGTGCATATTCCTAACAGAGTGGACATGTCAAGGCTACGTTAGCTACAGATCTGTGACTGAGCAATTTCAAGTCAGAATGATGATGAATGAACACTTGATCAGAACTTGAATTCCTCTATCAAACATATTTTAGAATTATGAAACAGGATTAATTTTCATTAATGTACTGTAGCCCAACAGGGTGGAAATGTATGAGTTAGACATACAGACTAACATCAGAAGTTAATTAGCTTTGAGCAGTTGTTTCCCCACCTACAAATTGAGTATACTCCCCGAATAGGATGTCACTGTGGCAAGGGGCTTTTTAATTAAAGAAGAACTAGACCAAACTAACAGACTGGAAAGGGATGTCAGGGACACACATATTATACAGTACAGACAGTTCACACTTACAATTAAAATGTTCACTGCTCTTCTCAAATAAGAGCATTACACATCAATGTGTTCATTAGTTTATACAACCACACTGAAAATGCGATGACCATTTTACATTTTTCTTAGCAATGATTGAGTAATCTATGTGACTATAGTCTCTTCCACATTTCAGTTCATGAAAATAATGTAATAAAAATAATGTAGTAATAGATAGCAAACTTAAAAAAGAGGCAACTACACAGCCCTGTTGCCCCAAGCTAAAGCTAACATGGTTATAGTGGCTAATAGACACAATAAGTAATCATGTCTTGGTGGAGCTGAGTAAACACTTAGTTGGAACACAGGTCAACCCAGACAGTCTAAACAAAAACCTTACCCTAAACAAGGGTGGAAGGATTGAAGGTCTGGATAAAGAAGGGTAACATGAAAGACATGGCTGGAAGAAGATTGCACGGCAAGACATTCGAATGGCACTAAAGCAATTGGATTGGATGTGGCGACAACTGAAGCACTGGAAAATGCACACGGCTGAGGCGTTTGCTTTTTATGTCCCCACAATGCAAACTCACCCACACAGTTGCCATCGGGGCCACGGTCGTGTCCGGGGGGGCAGTCCACGACACATCTATAGGACCCCTGCGTGTTCTCACATCGCCACGCCCCACAGATACTCTGGCCCAACTCGGCACACTCATCGACATCTGGGAGAACACAGCACCAGAGTAGCCCAGTAAACACCAGGTCTACATGGAGGAGACCAGGGCGAGTTGCCATGGTGGATGTCACTCGACGTCCTGGGTGTGTTGTGTTGCATGTGGAGGCTTGGAGATAAGTTGTCATGTTGACGTTGGGGTTGCTTGGCACTAACTGACAATATTACTCACGGTAACAATATACCGTTTGTGCTTCTACCTTAAGAAACTCCTTCACTATTGCTCACGCGCACACTACTCTGTCAAAACAAAATCTTGTTCAATAATTTATGAAAAACAAAGGACAAACAACCCCCAAACTGCATGATATCCAACCCTTACGGGCGGCCGGTTATTATAGAGTAGCTGGATGACACAGAGTGTGTTTGAAACCTTGGGCTTTCTTCTAATACCCAAATGAGTATTGAACGATTGTAAATACCCATAATTAGTCAAAGGTGTGACAACCATCCCCAGTCTCCCCTATACGCCACCGTACTGAACACAGAAGCCGCGCTTGTATTTTGTCCTCAGGATATCATGATCAACATAATACAATGACAGGATGTGCAGTTGTTTGACAGAGAGTGTTACCAACCCAGGCACGTGTCGGTGTCTGGCTGCAGGCGGTAGCCACTGTCACACTGGCATCGGTAGGAACCCTGGCTGTTCTTACAGGAGCCACCAACACACCTGGTGCCTACCAAGCACTCATCTACGTCTGCAAAGAAACACACACACACACACACACACACACACACACAAATACTCAGCATACCCGAGTGTCCTGTTTCACAAAACAACAGTAAAACAAAGGACAGCTCTAAGAAACAGCATTGCGTCATCAGTGACAGAGACAAAAGAGACAGATAGAGGGATAGAGCCACTGAAGCTTATGTGACAGGTCAGAACACTTTCCATCTTCCTCTTGATCTCCACGTGACATAATTCAATCTAGCTGTCAAACAGGCCCTGTCTGCAGTCTAACCATCCTTCCTTTATTCCTCAAAAATTGTACACCTATTCACCACAGTTTTGTTGACGTCAATTTTTTCTTACAACCTTTTGTGCCATAGCAGCATTTCTGAACGGGCTCTGGAGAGTTGAAGTTACACACTTGACTACCGACCCAGGTTCATCTTGCCAGGTGGCTGATTGGGCTGGTGGAGTCACTAGAGAGGGTGAGTCAAGGAAATCCTTAGCGTCCTTGTCTCTCCCACCCGGAGTTTTGACAACCATTACCCATCAGCCTCGTGTGAATCCCAGCAACACTCCAGCAAGTCGGACAGTCATAGCACAAATCCAACCTACATATCCAAATATTCTTCTTTGTAGGTCAGACCCTATTTTGGCTGTTTCAGGAAAGAAAAATGTGTGGCCCCTTGGGTACAGTACTGAAGCCAAGCTGTGGTCAGTCCAGAAGAGCTGGAGGTCTGGACCACTGTGCTTTGAATGCGGTCCAGGACTCAGTCCCAATCTGCTCCTCGGCTGTGGTTTTGTAGGTCCAAGATAAACGGGGGACTGGTAGGTGATTCAGCTGGTTGGTGGGGGGGGGGGATATGTTACTTGTCCTTTTGCTAGTTCACTGGGACTGTGTTCCCAGGATAAAAAAAGGTTGGTCCACACTTCAGGGGGGCCTGAACACATTTATACCACAGGGAGGAGAGGAGAGAATTCTTTTAATAGTAAATGCAATCTCCTGTGCTTGCCTCCTTTTGGCTTGGGAGGATTGTGTCTGTATTTAGCTAATTGGAATCCCTCCCTCAACCACAGGGATACCACCTGTGAAAGCCATCTGCTGTTAACTCTGCTGAAGGATGACTTGGTGGTTAGTTTTATAGACTTGAACACGGAGCATGCTCACATACTGTAGAGCACATACCTACAGGGACTTAAGAAAGTATTCAGACCCCTTAACTTTCACCAGATTTTGTTGTGTTATAGACTTAAGTTGGAATTGATTAACTTATTTTACCATAAATTTACCCAAAATACCACAAAACCAAACAAGTTTTTAGAAATGAGCGCCAATTTAATGAAAATTAAAAATGTCATTATTTCATGTACATAAGTATTCAGACCCTTTCCTCAAGCCTTTTAGAAGCACCTTTGGAGGAGATATTAATGTTGTGCCTTATTGGGTATGCAAGTACTAGCTCTACACACCTATATTTGGCCATTTGATCACATTCTTCCTTGGAGATCTTCTCAAGCCCTGTCAAATTAGACAGGGAGCAGTGATCTACGATCTTCAGGCTCTGGCTCGGCCACTAAAGGACATTCACAGACTTGTCCCAAAGCCACTCCAGCGGTGTCTTGGCTGTGCTTCGGGCCAGTATTTATCAGTATTTGCTCTAACATGCATTGTGTAGTGTGTTGACTTATATAGTCACGTGTGTGCTTTTAGCCACGTCCAATCGACTGAATTTTCCACATGTGGGCTCCAATCAAGTTCTACAGAATTCTTAATGATGACGATGATAGGACACAGCATGCATCGGAGCTCAATATGGAGTATCATGGCAAAGGGTCTGAATACTTACATACACTAACACATTATTTTTAATAAAATGACACAAATTTGCCAAAACATGTTTTTGCTTTGTCATTACAAAGTATTGTGTGCAGACTGACGGCAAAAAAATTCATGTAACCAATTATAAACACAATCTCTAACACCAAAAAATGTGGAGAAAGTAAAGAAGTTTGAAATACTTTCCGAAGGAAATTTAATTAATTTCCTTAGTGAAAGGATTAGTGAAGTAACATCAAAATTGAAAATGTCTACTGTAGTGATAACTGCATGTGTTGCCTAGAACTCCGTACGCAACTCGCTCTCACATGCACGGTCTGCACGCACTCGAGACCCGACTGACTAAGCACGAGCTCCTTCATAAATCAGGAAGAACAGAGTTCAGCAGAAAATATTCCTCCTAGTCTAGACAGCCAGCTCAAAGGCTTCCTTTCTGTTTTTCTTTTTATACTGCAGGAAAGGGCATTTAAAACAACTCTGGCACGGGTTAAGACTCCTGGCATCAAGGACTTTGGTAGAAAAATAGCAGCAGCCATATGTGAAAGAAATGAAAGCCACTCTCTTCCAGAAGCAACAAGGCACGGGCAGGGGGAGAGGCTGAGCCGGCAGAGTGCAGGGAACATGCGGCAGGAGACGGAGGTGTTAGACAAGCATCCGACTACCATCGTATAAATGTCAGATAAACATCAGCTGAACCAAAGTAAACCAACGCCAAACAAGGGACTACTAACAATTCAACCACCGCATTCAAAAACATGTCTTGTGTGTGTGTGTGTGTGTGTGTGTCACCTCGTGTGAGTTGGCCTTTATAGCTAGATTTAAACGTTTCTTACAGAAGCTGTAGGAAAAACATATGAATACCATGGTGACAAGGGAAAGGGACCGTTTGGAGCTGATGGGAAAATTATTAGACCACAGGTGATAACAGAACAGTTTACCTGACAGGACTGAATCTGACATTACCCCTGATTGTACAGTTGTGCTCAAAAGTTTGCATACCCTTGGAGAATTGGTATATGTACCATTTGTAAAGAAAACATGAGTGAGCAGGCAAAACACGTCTTTTATTTCTTATGGGATTCACTTTCAACTGTAGGTCATAACAGAATGGCACAATCATAAAACAAAACATGGCAACAAAGAAACAAATGAACTGACCCCTGTTCAAAAGTCTGTATACCCTTAGATCTTAATACTGTGTATTGCCACCTTTAGCATCAATGACAGTGTGCAGCCTTTTGTAATAGTTGTATATGAGGCCCTGAATTCTTGCAGGTGGTATAACTGCCCATTCGTCTTGGCAAAATGCCTCCAGGTCATGCAAAGTCTTGGTCGTCTTAGATGAACCACTCGTTTGATATTAAGGTCAGGAGACTGTGATGGCCACTCGAGAACCTTCACCTTTTCTGCTGTAACCACTGGAGGGTCAACTTGGCCTTGTGCTTAGGGTCATTGTCGTGCTGGAAAGTCCAAGAGCATCCCATGCACAGCTTTTGTAGAGAAGAATGCAAATTGTCTGCCAGTATTTTCTGATGACATGCTGCATTCATCTTACCATCAATTTTCACAAGATTCCCGTGCCTTTAGAGCTCACACTCCCCCAAAACATCAGTCAGCCACCACCATGCTTCACAGTGGGGATGGCAGTCTGTTCACTATAGGCCTTGTTGACCCCTCTCCAAACAAAGCGCTTATGGTTGTGACCATAAAGCTCTATTTTGGTCTCATCACTCCAAATTACAGTGTGCCAGAGGCTGTGAGGCTTGTCAAAGTGTTGTCAGGCATATTATAAACAGGCTTTTTTGTGGCATTGGTGCAGTAAAGGCTTCTTTATGGCCACTCGACCATGCAGCTAATTTTTATTCAAGTATCGTCGTATTGTGCACCTTGAAACAACCACACCGTCTTTTTCCAGAGCAGCCTGTATTTCTCCTGAGGTAACCTGTGGGTTTTTCTCTGTATCCCGAACAATTCTTCGGGCAGTTTTGGCTGAAATCTTTCTTGGTCTACCTGACCTTGGCTTGGTATCAAGAGATCCCCAAATTTTCCACTTCTTAATAAGTGATTGAACAGTACTGACTGGCATTTGCAAGGCTTTGGATATCTTTTTATATCCTTTTCTATCATTATAAAGTTCCATTACCTTGTTACGCAGGTCTTTTGACAGTTTTGACAGCTTTTCCGCTCCCCTTGGCTCAGTATCTAGCCTGCTCAGTGCATCCAAGTGAGAGCTAACAAACTCACTGACTATTTGTACACAGACACTAATTGCAATTTAAAAAGCCACAGGTGTGGGCAGAGGCGTCGCTAGGATCACAATACATTCGGGGCTTAGCCCCCCCCCCCGCCCTGCCCGGGACAGAAAGTACAGGGTTTTGAATGTACATTCGGAAAATTTCGATGTACACGCTAGCGGCCTACACATCTACATTGTCATATCGGATTTATAGATGAATAGACATGTTTGTATCCCCTGATCAATAGGGGATCTATAGCCCTGAATGCCCAGGCCTAACGACGCCACTGGGTGTGGGAAATTCACCTTTAATGGCCATTTTCACCTGTGTGTTCACCTTGTGTGTCTGTAACAAGGCCAAACATTCAAGGGTATGTCAACTTTTGATCAGGGCCATTTGGGTGATATCTGTTATCATTATGATTAGCCGAACAACTATGTGATAATAAATGGCTTCATATGATCACTATCCTTAAATAAAAGACATTTTTTTTTGCATGATTAGTCATATTTTCAAAATCAATTCCAAAATTTCACACATTCTGCCAGGGTATGCAAACGTATGAGCACAACTGTATGTGCATTTTACAATTACAATATTGTAATTTAACTGCACACAGAACAACATTCCTGAGTGTATGGAGGGAGGTGTTCTGCTGTGACTTCTCTTTACAATAGAGAAAAAGAGGCTCATTCAGAACAACCCAGGAAATTATGTCATGTCATCTTGTAACTGCATGTCGTTCCCAGACACTTCCGCCCAAACAAACGGAGGTCTGGGGGGAACAATACGACAAATGTTTAATACATTAGCCTATAGAAAAGCTGTGAGATATTCCCAACCTGATAGGCATTGGATTAATCTGCTTAGTCAACCAACCAGTCATCTCCCACAACACATCATGGACCCCCAAGCAGAAACTGCTGTGTAAATTATCAAACGTCAAGAGTATAAGGAGATGCACATCGCTTGGTAACGGTACCGGAATGATCAATGCATTTTACATACAACACCGCATGTGTGTGCGAGAAAGACTGCCTTTTAGCTAACAGTGACAACATGATCGAGTGACTAAATGAATGAGTGACGGTGTGACTCTGAGAAAAAAGTAAGGCCATGAATCAGTGAGCAGACTCCTACACTAACTCAACTGACACGATGGGTCACATTTCGGCAGACATGTACTGTTGAAACGCTGCGACGACAACAGAGCACTGGAGGAAACACTGAGTCGTCACGTTACTGCGCGGCTACCTTCACAGGTGAGCGTCTCCTCGTTGACAGCAAAGCCACTATTGCAGACGCAAAAGAAGGAGCCCTCGGCGTTGACACACTCCCCGTGCGGGGAACACAGCTCCGGGTCGTCCAGACACTCGTCAACATCTGTAGGGGACAGCCAGCCGGACCAAGGCACAGGTGTGGAGTCATTTGACATGACACAACCGGGGAGAAAGATGAGGAGAGGGAGTTGATACAGGCCAGAGGCTTGTTGACAGCTGCGGTAGCCTCAGTCACGCACACACAAGCACGCACGCACAAGCACACACGCACAAGCACACACGCACAAGCACGCACGCACACAGGCACACTCACTGTATAATAAAGACGGACAGGGGCATTACCACAGGCAAGAAAGCGGTGTCACATCACCTGTGACATCAGAGCGACATCACCCGGCCTCTCCAGTCCTCTGGCAGGCTCACGGGATGTAAGCCAGGATGACATCATGCGACACAGGTATGTGTGTGTGTTTAGGCATATAGAAAGCTTACACCAAAGACAGCGCGAAAGTGTCTTCGAATCTGTTTGCATTCGTGCCAGCCAGTGTGTGTGTGTGTGTGTGTGTGTTCAGTGAGGAGGGGATAGGTAGTGTACGTACACAGTTGTGTGTGTGTGTTCTGTGAGGGGAGGGATAGGTAGTGTACCTAGACAGTTGTGTGTGTGTGTGTGTGTGTTCTGTGAGGGGGGGATAGGTAGTGAACCTAGACAGTTGTGTGTGTGTGTGGGTGTGTGTTCTGTGAGGGGGGGATAGGTAGTGTACCTAGACAGTTGGTGCCGTTGATCTGCTGGTAGCCTGGCAGACAGCTGCACTGGTAGGAGCCTATGTTGTTGACACACTGGCCCACACTGTTACAGGGCTCTGGGAACTCCTGGCACTCATTCACATCTGCAACCACAGGGACCGTTGTCAATGTAGGCAGCACAGGGACCTACGTGCACGTAAGCACGCACATAAATGCACCCAGGGTCCACCGTGGACGCACACACGACCTCGTGTGTGAGCTGAGAATATGGCAGTGGAGCCGGTACATGAATCAGGGTAGCTAAACGCGAGTTTAGATCTGTGGGAATGTGAATCATCAACAAACCTGAACACAAAAAGTTTGACGATCGTAAGAAAGAAAGCATTAGAAATACAGTGGCACAGTGATATATTACGTAATCAAAATGTTTATATATAAACAGAGTATAAACATAGATAATATCCATACCATGTTCAAAAATACAATCCTTTGTTGGAAAAGTTTTAAAAAATGCAAAAGTTTTTCAGTGTTATGAGAACTTTTTCCAGGTCTATCTAAACACAGCTGTGTCCAACATATCCACTGCAGAAGAGGCCATGTTACTCAAAGTGTGGCTGTAACAGTATTGTTCAGAGGAGAGTGAGGGTCACATCCCACTGGTCCCTGCCGGGCCAGACCCTAAAGCCCGGTTTACAGTTGCAGAGGAAGGAGTCTAATTATCTGTCTCCAGAGAACATGTACTGCTACAGCAGGTTAGAATCTGGCCTACTGCTCTTTCAGCTAAAACTCTCCTCTATCTTTCACCACTTTTTCTCTCAAAATAAAGAACAACACACCCCAAATGTTTTTGTTAAAGATCCGTTATTTGTTATGGTCCGTTATTTTTAGACACTGGTTTTAAAAGTGGTGCTGTTGAGCCAGAAAAGGGTCCCAAATAATTGTGCCCTGTGTCATGTAGGCTGTGCGCTGATTTTTGCCCCATGTCATCAAGACCACCCCAAATTTGGATTTCAAGTCTAACTGAGCTATGATAGTGATTCTACTCATAGGTTATGAACATATAAACCACATATTATACATCCAGCCTAAAATGGGAGTATTTTTTTTTTTTTTTACATATTTGTTAATCGCAAAAGTCACAGTTTTTATACTTACTGCCTACTGTCTCATTCAAGACCCTGTGCCCATGTATGACGCACAAGACGTCACGTTACTGAATGACAAAGTGTGGTTGTGACAGAGCACAGTGAGAGACTCACCATCACACTGGTCCCCAGCCGGGGAGGGCCTGAAACCGGCCTCACAGATACAGAGGAAGGAGCCCTCAGTATTCTGGCAGTGTCCCTTGGTACACACCTGGTCATCCTGACACTCGTCCACATCTGGATCACAACACAAAACCATCACAACACAACACCATCACAACACAACACAACACAAAACCATCACAACACAACACAAAGCCATCATAACACAAAGCCATCACAACACAACACAAAGCCATCACAACACAACACAAAACCAGAACAACACAACACAAAGCCATCACAACACAAAGCCATCACAACACAACACAAAGCCATCACAACACAACACCATCACAACACAAAACCATCACAACACAACACCAAACCATCACAACACAACACCACACAATCACAACACAACACCAAACCATCACAACAGAACACCGAACCATCACAACACAACACCATCACACAACAAAAAACCATCACACAATACAAACCCAGAGTTCATGTACCGCACTGAGGATTCTGAGATGTTTCAATAACATCCAACAATTCCCAGTTCCATATTTGAGTCTGAGAGGAGCATGACATCTCTATCACATTACAACTAAAAAATGAAGTGGTCTTGGGTGGGCTAGTAGTCTGATCATCTGCCTCCAGTGGAAATGTACTGCTGCAGCAAAGCTTTGAATCTGGCCAAGTGCTCTTTCTGCTAAAAATCTCAAAGTGATTTACACCAGGAAGGACAAAAAAAACACTGCTATCTCATTTTTCGGTTCTGGCAATTCTCACATTTAAACTTCATTTCTAATTTTATATATAGCAAACCATAAAAATATAAAAATTATGACGAAAGTGCCAATTTCAAGAAATGTCACCTCTTGCCTACTGATCCTGATGCAGTCAAGAACTTAGTGTCACAGTACTCCACTCTTAAATACACTAACTATTTTCATGCCTTGACTTGGGTGAAATCACCAATACTTGGATACACCGACTCCCCGAGCAAGGTACCATAGAAAAGAGGATTCTTCTCATTCAGGTGCCAGAGGGTAGGGTGGGCGAGGTAAACAGAGACATATTGACGTGGCATATTGGGCAAAAGATATTGATATACCATAGCAACTGGAGTGGCAACTTTTGATGTTTCATATACTTTCTTTGCCCCAAACAGCCCAGAGTGATTATTGAAATTCCATAATTTATAAAGCAGGACCAAAGTTTGGGCACTCCTGGGCAATTGCTGAATGATTTATAAACATGCGCTACAAGGCCTCCATCTTAAGCAAGGCACGTTATGGCTGGCATAAGACTATGGGAAAAGTGATTTGCTGTGCTAAACTAATAGCCTAAGACAGGAAGAGTCATTCATTATGTCACATGTACAAACAGTGCCCAAACAAATGTGTGATTATGAGGTAGTACATACTTTTACAGCATTTACTCTTTGCAGTTATTATGCTGTTTATGAGTCCTCTAGAAGATTCTAACCATTGGCTAATTTAGTCTGGACTAATAGGGGAATTCGCACAAACACCATGATATCATTGAATTCTACAGATCATTGAGGGACTTGGTAGTTCAGTTTTGTTATTTGAAAGACACATAAAACCATGAAGAACTAGATTAAGAGTAGGTTTATGGTTTTACCTTGGCATAATTGTCCATCTAAGCTGAGCGTGAATCCGTTGTTACACGAGCAGACAAAATATCCCTCAAAGTTGGAGCACTTCCCGTTGGCACAAGTAGACGGGACCAGGCATTCGTCTACATCTGGGCAGAGTGAAGAAAACGGAAGGGATAGAAATGCAGTCAACGATTTGTACAATGTGCTTTAATATCTCAAATTTCGAAACATGCTGGCATGTTGGATAGGATATTAAAAAAATAAACTCCAGCACACTGGTATTGTTGGATGTTTCACATTGTGTTTAATGGTCATCAAAACCAATGTCTGAGCCAACCTTCACCTGGCTCCAGGTACTACAACTGGGCTATGCAATGTGTGTGAACAACCCTGATGGTCCACTGACAGTTGGCCAAACCTAGTGAAAGACCCCGACCAGCCCTAAGGTCCTTTAGTGAGACTCTTCACATTTCCCCCGTGGGAATGGATGTGTTATCCCAATGGCAGTAAAGGCCTTTATGTGCGGTGTCACATGGCATAACGATTTCCTGTCTCCACCCCCACAGTGTCTACCCTCTGTGGCTGGTCTGGGTCAGAATACTGTGTGAATACTACCCACTAAAACCATCATGCAAGAACCAGCCTCTGGAAGGGCAAAGTGAGCCGCTTAAGATTTCAACAGAACAGTTAAACTTTCAGGAAAATGTGGGACACATATGGTGGGTTTTTGATTATATGAGGACTTCCTGTATTCTGGTTGTATGGTTGGAAGTAAACAGAAACTGACGATGAATTAGATTTGACATTATGATATGTTTTAATGCGGGGAATTATCCTAAGTGTAGAGAAACTGAAATCAGTTCCTTTGCCCTTGTATGTGTTTGTGATTAGCATGAAACAACAGATTGGACCTGAAAACATGGTTAAATATGGTGGGAAAAACTCCATACAGGGTGGGGATTTTACTCCTAGACTGTGTGCGTGTGTGTTTATTTGGCTTCAGGTCTCCCAGACTCACATGATGTCACAAGTTAGGATTGAAGCACGCATCCCAAAGCTCATTAATAACACACTCAGGACCATACTCAGTTATAAAGTACCCGGCCACCTATTTTGCATTCAGTTCTTGCGAGTGAGTTACCTGTTAGTGTTGCAAATCGTCTCACTAAATACCCTGGCAGAAACAGTGTCCCGTTCCCTTGCTTTGGGAAGATAGAGGTGCAGTACACAGTGCTGTTGCTCAGATGCTCTGGGGTTACTCCGGGACAGTACACACAGCAGTGGCTCAGACGCTCTGGGGTAACTCTGGGACAGTACACAGAGCTGTGGCTCAGACGCTCTGGGGTAACTCTGGGACAGTACACAGAGCTGTGGCTCAGACGCTCTGGGGTAACTCTGGGACAGTACACAGAGCTGTGGCTCAGACGCTCTGGGGTAACTCTGGGACAGTACGCAGAGCTGTGGCTCAGACGCTCTGGGGTAACTCAGGGATTTGATAGGGAAGGCGGAGTGTAAGAGAGAAGCAGTGGGGGATGAGCCAATGTCAACACCAGTCTCCACACAAACAATTATTCGGGGTGCATACAAATGTTCATCCTAAAATGCAGACTTTCTATTGGACCAGAAAAGCAGACTGGCTTTTGTTGTCAAATGAAAAAGCTGCACCCTCCCTCCCTCCAAGAGATGTGATCATCTCCTCCCCACACCCATCGACATACAGTGGCAGACTAGGACAAGCCAAATCCTAACTTCCTGGTGGCTAAAATTCTACAAAAAGTAGCAACATTTCTGGGTATATACGGTAGGGAATCACTGTACCACCTAAATCTCTATGAAATATCTTGAAAATATAAAACAGTGAATCAGTTTTACACATTTTTGCCGGACCGCATAAGCGGAGCCGGCTAAGAAGAGCGAATGTCTCTTATTGAGCGAGCGAGCGACCGACCCTTGTTAAATAGCGTAGTGGTGAGAGAAGCGGACTTGTGAACTATAGGACCCGAGTTTGTATCTCCTCGCAGGCAAAGCGATGTACGCATTACGAATTATTCCATATAGACAAAAACTTCGCTGGCTAAAACCATTAGTATCTACATTATAGTAAGCCTTAAATAAAACTGTTTACAGTTATATTGCGACTGTTTCTGGTGGATTTTCGAAGTACGCATCCATGCATGCGTTTTGGGTCAGGATAGACAAACACATTTGCTGGCTTAACATACAGTAGTTACGTTATAGTAAGCCTTAACTGAAACTGTCTATGGTATATATTGCGACTGTTTCTGGCAGGGAAAACTTCATCTTCAGTCTTGCTAGCAATTGCTCAATTCTTATGATTATTCCTAGGAAGTTAGTAGATACTAGTAAGCGTATTACTGGCTAATAAGCTGTTAAAACGGCCAGTGGCAAAAGCAATACAGTTCATAGACACTACGGTGGAGGTAAACGTAATAAGAAACGTTAGTCAGTTTAACACAATCCTCAATGAAGTCTAGCGACTGCTGAAACGTGTAATGCAGTGGCGTAGTGGTTAAAGACAGTGCGTCTCATGTGGAAGACCTAAGTTTGAATCTAATGAGAGCAACGACATTTATTAATTATTTCTGGTAGATTCCACGATTCTCTCATCTTTTCACTCGATGAAAAAGTTAGTTATCGTCGCCTTTATTGATAGTTACTGTATAAAAGTCATTCACGAATTAAAGAAGAAAGTATGTTGTTTTGCCATGAAAGAAAAAAATATGTTCTTATGCCATTAAATGAAATAGCTTTGGCAGACTCGCTAGCAATTGCTCAATTCTTATGACTATTCCAGTAAGTTAGTAGAAACCAGTAAAACTTATTACTGGCTAATACGCTGTTAAAACGGCCAGTGGCAAATGGCATACATAGACGCTATTTGCGGTGGAGGTAAACTTAGTAAGAAACGTTAATCAGTTTAACTGTATCAATGTCATTCACAAATGGTCAATTAACTATTAAAACGGCCAGTGGCAAAAGAGGATTTGTTCAGGATATACAAATGCTGGGTATCAGTATAGACTAATGACAGCAACGACAGCCGGCAAATGTACAGCTCTGTAGTGGTTAACGACACAGCCTTTCATGTGGTCGACCCGGGTTCGAATCTCGAGATGGCAACACTTTCTATTGCGGGCCGGCTGAACTAGGCTTGCCTGGTTTCTTGTTTTAATTTGGTCGACCAAAAGTGAAATTAAAACGGTAGTGCATGTGAAAACTGTCGTTGCTTCAATTCACCCAGTTTCGGCATTAAGAATTAATTCTACATGTTGCTCCTAATAATCTGTACAAGTAAGTGCAAGAGTAAAAAAAGGAGAGCCAAATGTCTCTTCTCATCCCACTCCAAATTAGTGGAAGGAAGTTTAGAGTTCAATCATTTCGATTCTCTGAGTAATTGTAATGGAGATGGAAGGTACACCTACCGACACATTGTCCTCCCTGGCCGTAGAAGCCCTCTGCACACGGATCACAGTCATATGAGCCCGGGAAGTTGACACACATGCCAGACTGACACACAGTCAAGTTCAGACACTCATTTATGTCTGAGAGAGAGACAGAGGATGAGAGACAGACAACAATGACAGTGAGTGAGACACAGAGAGATACAGTCAAGTGAAGAGATGGGAGGAATGACAGGAAATAAAGCGTGAGGCAAGGAGAGACAAAAAAAACACCACAGGGGTTAAAGTGTGGGTGAGGTCAAATTAACCCATATTCATACATTTCTTGATACTCTAGGGCAACAGCAGCACCCTTGTCTTAACATATAATGTCTTTTAATTCTCCTGCCTCTAAAGTTTTCAAGGTAGAAGCCAAATGTACAAGAGCAAGTCCTCTACCTTCACACTGGCCAGTTGGGCTCATTTTGTAACCCTGTTCACAGTGATGACAGGTGTAGGAACCCTCGCTGTTGATACAAAAGCCATCCTCAAGACAAGTGTCAGGGTTCAGACACTCGTTTATATCTGAGGAAGGGATATAAAGTAGGAGAAAATGGGAAAAAGAGGGAGGGAGAGCAAGAAGGTGGAGAGAGAGATATATTTTGAGGATAGCAGTGCGGTTTGGACAGCAAATTCAAGAATAATCATTCCTTTTTTGGTATTCATCTGAACCTATTAAGCACTTAAGCATAATCCCAAAAACCCCAGAGAACTGTGATGCAGAAAAGTAATTTTAGTATAGTGTCATTTCTGTTTTACAAACATGTCGAACATTAATCCATCCAATACCAACAAAGCCAGCGACATTTCCGGCTGAAGTGATGAAATCTCTTAATCTTTCCATAAATCTGTGCCAGATTTCAATTTACCCCAGACTGAGTGTGATCTCCATACAATCTCTTTGGCCAGTCTGGCATTATGGAGGCCTAGGAGAGGCTTATGACGCCTGGTCCTTGACATTATATGAATAACATGGGCATTGCTGAATCATGCCAGGCCTATCTCTGCTTTATGTCCTCCCAGCCTCCTATCAAAGCCAGCCTAAGGTTAAAGGTCCTTCCTTTGAGGGTCCCAGGCAGGACTTCCTGTGGGACATTACCAAAGACAGAACCATCAAGGAAGGAAACATGGCCTATAATTGGCCTCTGTGGGATACCAAAAACCACCTCATCTTGGTATCCAGGATACCGCTCCCCTCCATAGAAACCAAACATCCCACAAGGCGGAGAGAGTTGCAAAGCTACCGGTCATTTCGCATTGTTACATGCATCTACTGAACTGTTAATTAAATAATAGGTAATAATAAATAAATTTGAATAACAAAAACATATACAATACTATTTAGTATACAATGGTATTTATTCCATAGAATGTGTATGTGCCCATATATTCTTTGCAAGTTACCAAAACATCTAGTAGTTTGCTTTTACCAAGCAAAGTGGTAAAACCTCACTTTGCTTTCCTATGTATGAGTAAACAACACAATGACAAGAAAGTAACTGACTGCACATACGAACTATACACAGGTACTCTAGGGCTTATTTACATTACAATACATTACTTCAAGACATATCAAAGAATCAAAACACTAGATTATTTTGTTGTGTAAACTTGCAGATATTGCTATTGTAGCTCGAGACACCACCTTCCAAGGTAGCGTGCACCACGTTTTCATTTGAGCATCCCGGAGGTTTGCAAGAATGAAGACAACAGTGTCAGAACTGTATCAAGTTTCTTGGCGGTGCAAACGCATATTGCTAGATTTTCCCTCGATTGACCCGCACAGTCCAGAACACAGTCCAGAAATTTAAACGCTATGGAAATTATTATGCAAACTAAGATAAATCTATCTAGCATTTTATTTTCTCTCTTGTAATGCAAATAAGCCCATAGAGTGCACAGTTCTGTTTAAACGTGTCATGTTGTGTTGCCTCTTGGTAAATAAGTCAGACATTTTAGTTTGGTTAGTTTAATTGGATTATTGTACAACCAGTCACTCAATGTTCAAATTTATATTTTACAGCAGATGCATAGTGGTTGTCCTCTTAGTTTTCTGTTATTGTGCTCTTCTTAATAATAGATACATTCCTCATATCCACATATAAATCCCTGGCAAACTGAAATACATTACATCCTCATATTTCATTTTCAGATGTTATGGGGAAATAACCACCAGCCTTTTGCCTCTGTGTCATTCTGTGGAAGAGAGAACCTGTGTAGAAACACCAGAAACCACCTAATGACAGTGTTCCTAGTATTTATATCCCAGGATGGGGAGGACATGGCTATTGCGCCAAATTGTGGTCACCTACTAAAACACATCCTCTATGTCCAGGGAGGGGGACTGTACCAAAGACAACTGGGGAAATAACTAGCGATTTTAACAGAAATGAAAACACCCAAACGGCTATCCAAATGGGTGCTGCCACGGTGCGCATCGCGTATCAAATCTCCTAGACTCCCGCTGCTGTTTTTGGTGTGTCTATCTTTCAGGGAGTGTAGTGGGTGGTGTATGTAAATGGCTTTACCAACGCAACTGGTTTCCTCCTCGTTGGTCATGAGACCGGGATGGCACACACACAGGAAGCTGCCTGGAGTGTTTTCGCACTGGCCGTCGGGGTACAGTGATGCCGACTATTTACCAGCATCTGCCCGCACTACGGATCCAGCCGGGCAACAGCCATTGGAGAGAACACAAGCCCACTCGCTTAGAGACTACACTGACACGCTAGTGTAAGTCCATAACTGGGAAATTAGCATAAATATAGTTTGTTTTTCGAGCCGTCACAGTGGGAAACGGGGCGCTAAAGGAGTCTTCTGCTGGCTACATCGCTATTGACACAACAACAAGAGGCCTCGTAAATCTTATGTATTTTCAGATAACCTTATAATGCTCCAAATGAGGGAGGTCATTAAACTAAATCACTGTCTTGGGTAAATGTGAGGAGAGACATTTTGACAAAGCGAGAAATGACCTCATTCCCACTGGTGCGATAAATGTATTGATGACCTTCAACCTCTTGTTACTCACCTACACAGGTGTTGTGTGTCTCATCCAAAAGGTAGCCATCATCACAGACGCAAGTATAACCCTCCATAGTGTTATAGCAGATCCCCTGACCGCAGATGTGAGGGTTCACCTGACACTCATCCACCTCTGACCGAGAGAAAGAGAGACAGAGAGTTGGGGTTAGAGTTGGGGGGGAGGAGAGACAGAGGGTTGGGGTTAGAGTTGGGGGGGAGGAGAGACAGAGGGTTGGGGTTAGAGTTGGGGGGGAGGAGAGACAGAGGGTTGGGGTTAGAGTTGGGGGGGAGGAGAGAGAGAAAGAATGCAGGATTTTCAATAGGCACACTAAACACAATCATGGATGAAATCTCATGCTACTCAAATTCCAAATATATAGTTTCAATAGACGCAAGTCCAAACAGATCTATTCCATCCCAGCAAATGGCCTTTCCTCTCCTCAGCTAATGGCCTCATCAGCATCCCACTCAGAGCAGTAAAAGTGTTTCTGTCTGACAAACCGGCTACGTACGCATTCATCGCTCTACTCAATCTCAACATAAAGTCAGCGGTGGGAAATTACTTAACATAATAAGTCAATCACAGTGTCTGATTTCCATCAAAAGGCACTGATATGCAGACATACGGTATTACACTAGTGGGCCAATGCGCCTACAGAACCAGAGACTCATTAAATAGCCTAAGCCAAAACTGCACAACTGTCAAATCACAGTGACTTCCAGGTTGGGCAATTTCATAAATTGATGAGAAGTAGAGAAAATGAAAGGGGTATTAAAGGAGAAGTGATAGATTGTCTGGTACAGTTTGAGCACATGGCATTCTATCAAAAGACATTATGAATATATTACTTAAGAATTACAGTGTAACTAGGGAAATGATAGTGAAAATGTCAGCTGGCGGGAGAGCACATTAACAATACATTACACATCCCTGATGTATGATTATTAATGATTGGGCTTCTTCAAAGCTCAGCAAAGCTGAGCAGGCCAGGGTGGAGAAACGAATGAAGTATTACTGCAGAACTCCAGCAGGTGAAGTTAAATTCTACAAAAAAATGTAATGGTAAAAACGTATAATTGTAGTGACTGACTGAGGGTAATTACTTTACATCTTAAAGAGCATCGGCGTCAAGGTAAAATCTACCTGTTGTTTTATAGTTTACCTACTTTAGGTTAAGGAATGATTACCAGCGTTGAAACACGGAGGCAAGAGTCTAATCACAGCAAGGACAACAGGAGGATAAAAAAAGTGAGGGAATTATGCCACCCATTTTACTGAATGTCTGTCATCAGGACGTCCTGTAACATTTCTGTGGTCTCTTAATATGGTGTCACTTTTCCAGGACACCAGGACGTAAAACGCTGAAATGAGGGAGGTCTGGGGGTTTGGATATCCGCCTAGCAAAAATAACCCCCCAAAAAATACCCCTGCGGTCCCCTGATTGGTCCGGGAGGTTTTTGTGGGCCTGGAACTAGCTAGTCCCACTCCCTTCCCTCCACACTGGTTTCCGTGCAGACTCTCCCTCTTCTCTACTGCCCTGAAAAGTCCCCCGTCTTCCTCGGCCAGGATATCAAAATAAAAACAGGTGGGTTTCACACAAGTGGTTGCCTAGCAATGGCACCAATCCCTGGCTTTACTGGTTCTGCCTTTCTCATTGGAAGAACCAAGGCAACAACAGCTAAAATGACAGTCTCTCAAAATTATACAGGGTTAACTACATTTCTCTTGAGGGTCAGCTGAGAAAGCAAAAGCTACCTCAGCGATTTGAAGCCATACTGATGTTGAGAGAGAGAGACTTCATGTTGCCCTAGCCCCTTAACAGCAAAACAGGATTCCTAAATATAGAAGAGCCCAAAATATTCTCAGAATGGTAGAACCCCAAGGACAAAGGCAGGAGGTCAACGCGAGTTAGAAAGTACCAGGTTTCCAGTCTGCACAAATTCCTCTTATCAGTCTATTTTTGCCCCTGACCTTCGAGGAGTTCAAATGGAGGGTTAAAAACAATCCTTGGTCAGATAACGGGTGTTGTGGGAGATAAAACTGTGTATATTTAACTACGCAGCCCCCCCCCCCCCAAGTACAACTATCCATTCATGCTTTTAAACAATTAGCTTAGGACAGCTTAAAAAAGGAGACTGTAGCACGGATTATACAGAAGGTCTAATATCTGTCAGTCAGCTGCACTCTGACTACACGGCCAAGCTGTCCAAATGTCACGGTGTCACAGCGTTGTCGTTGTGCTCCAGTGGGAGCTCTTACCTGCTGACTGGGTCGGAGCGATGCCCTGGCCAGCGTTGGAGGGGAGGACGAGGGCTGGAGCAGGAGGGGATGTTTTCTCCACAACCTCTGAGAGACCAGGATAAATAGAGCCAGGAAAGAGAACAGCACAGTCAAACTTTCTGTGATATTTAAAATGCCAAACGTGAGTGCTTGTCATATCACTGTTGTGTAATGCTGAGCGTTGTAATGAGGAATGAATCAGCAATCTCAGAGGACAGAGGAAAATCATCAAGAGCCGAGCAGACGCTTGTTAACAGATTTCGAATGGATATTGAACAGAACCCTGAAACAACCCTTTTTAAATAAACGGAAAACCTCACATTTCAATTAAGAGCCTGGGGAACATCCATTAAGGACGCTGACTATGACGAAGAGACACGTCGCAGGCGAAAGAAAACACGGTATCTCTCAAACCCACATAATCTAATTTGTATTGTGTTGACTGAACAGCGCCAGCGACGACCCTCTTACATGTTACACAGCACACTGCCAAAACAAAACCCTCCCATTGAAACAACCGGCGCGGTTTTCCTGTGAAAGAGATCAACAGAGTGTAATGGGAGGTAAAGGAGGGGGACACCTGCGTAGGCCGGCTCCATCCTCATGGTGGAAACACCGGGAGAGAGCAGCGGCTGGCCGGCCTCGGCCTCAACCACCAGCCTATTACTACTGGCCTCCTGAATAACCAGCTCCTTGAAGGACGAAACACAAGACAAACACAGCATGGACCTCAGGGTCAACGGGACTGATCAGCAGAGACATGTGAACTCGGAGGTTTCAGTGAGCAAGCGGCGGCCATGCACCGCTGTCATGCGTGCGCCTGTCGTATAGGCCGCTCAGCGGTAGACTAATTGGAGATCAGCTTGCGTGACGGCTGAAGGAAGGAAGGAAGCTCGAAGGGCTTGGAGAGCGAGATGGTGAAAAGCGAAACACGGGTTGTCATTGAGCAGACGAGGCGTCTACGATGCCCAGGTCCGTTGTCCCGCTTCACTTCAGCTTTTTAAGACCTTTGGAGTTTCTTTAGAATGTCAAACTTAGTTGCGCAAGAGAGTTCGCTTAACCTTTATCAAAGTGCTTTTTAAGAGCTTTAAGCAGCGGGCTCCTACTGAACTGCCAAAAGAAAACTAAGACCAGATATTTTAAAATAGAGCTTCTATATTAATATCATTTTAAAATCATACTGAATGGAAATGTTTCATGAGTGATCAGTGTTTGAGACTCCTACAGAAGCATAAAGTCTTAGAAGCTGTGATTGGCATAGATGTTCCGCTGTAACTGCTCTCGGCTGAAAGCATGGAGCGCTGACTGGCTCAGAGTCATGCAGTGGTGACACTGACTTCATGCAGAGCTGAGGCTGCAGGCTGTTTCGGCGGACCGATGCCAGAGAGGATAAAGGCTGCTTCTTGTTGCATGCAAGAAAGCTTTATCTTTTCAGTTGTTATTTTATTTTGTATTTTTTTTGCAGAAGAAACTCTACCTACCTGCTCAGGTGCATCTGTAGATACTGGCCATGAAAATAAAATAAAAACAAGACACAAAAACAGACATCGGAAAGTGGGACCTTCTGGAAGATTGATATACTTGCCCTTGACTACCAACGTTTGTCAGAAGCAAGTACTTCTAGGCCACAATTAACATTATATTACTCCATTAATATCTTCAGGCTTTTGAATACGTCAATAAACCTTTCTGGCTAGGGCCAGAGGACCAATAATTTGCAATGCATAAGACTGTCACCTTCACATGGTCTGGACTACTTTTAGCAATCCATGACCTAGTTAAAACATTATATTTTTCATAGCAACAGACACATGCTAATCAGTAACAAGGACGTTCCATTAACACCTTATTTTAAACACTGGCCCAGTGCCATGATGTAACTCAACCCTCTGACGTTTTTACGCTATTCCGTTCTTGAGGTGATAAAAACAAAATGGATTCTTATTAAGGTAACACTGGAATCAATTCCTCCACTGAGGTTGTTGGCTCAATGTTGCCAGACAGGTGGTGCCAGTTTTAGTCCCCTGTGAAAGCAAACACTAATTAACAAACTGTTTGTCTCCTTCGGTCCACTGCATCAGATACTGTGCATGCTGAGCTCAAGAGAAGCTTAGCCATCATTTGGACAAGTGTGTGCACTCTAATGCTGCAAAGTTTTCTTTTTGCCCTCGTCGGCTGCAAAACATGTCCTGAATAATAACAGAGAGCTCCATCTCTTCTCTCTTCCAAGATCCAGAGTTTGGGTGTTGGGGGCAGGCCAAAGCATGTGAATCCTCATCATTCTGGATTGAACTAGCTTGATATCTTTCACACAAACACACACACACACACACATGCACGCACAAACAAATACAAACCTGTTCTGTGTTTAGTTAGTTAACCTGTTCTGTGTTTAGTTATGTGCATCCATATAGAACAGGTGGACTGATCCTATTTATTTGGATGAAATAGAAGAATGCTCACTGCGTGGGAACATTAGGAACACAATATTCCACATATCACCACAGCCCTGCCTAGTGAAAGCAGGAGTGTGGCCCCAGGGTCTATGAGATTTAATGTATGATTCCACAGACCACTGCACTTGAATTCTAAAAGACCAAGCAACTCCTATCTATGATGGCAGAGCCCCAGCTGAGCCCAGTGTTCAGTCTGTTTTTCCAGATGTTTTCTCCTCTACCGCTGCTTGCTGGGGGCTGTTGACACACCTGGTATTGAGGGAATTGTATGATGTTGACTCGCCTGGTATAGACGGAATTGTATGATGTTGACTCGCCTGGTATAGAGGGAATTGTATGATGTTGACTCACCTGGTATAGAGGGAATTGTATAATGTCGACTCACCTGGTATAAAGGGAATTGTATGATGTTGACTCACCTGGTATAGAGGGAATTGTGTGATGTCGATGGTGTTTCTCAGTGACACTCAAGGCCTCCACTGGTTTCTCAGGTGTTGGGAAGGGCAGAGGCGGGTCAACAGGCTCTTGGTAGGTGATGATTGGCTTGTTGGTGGACACAGGTTGGATGGGTGGTTTGGGTAGGTGACTGGGAGGTTTGGGCTTGTAAGATCCCGTGACAGTGTAGCCCATCCCACCAGGGCAAATCTCCTTGAATTTAGCTAAAATGTTAAAAGGAAAATAAGTACATCTATTCTTTATGGAAGACAAAAAAAGATATTAGAAATGAAAGTAACACTTCGGATAGTCAATCTGTAGATGCTGTACAGACTATCAGTAACATTTTAATTCATTTCTAACAGTAATCCTAACCTTCAACCTCATCCTCTCTTTAACCTTAACCCTTTCCCTAACACTAACTGTAAACCTAACCGTAATCTTAACCTAAGCAAGCATTTACTTGTTTTTTTTTAAATAGTTGGTTAATAGTATGAATATCTGTAGCACATCTACAGATGTTAATTTTGACTATCCAAATGAAGTGTAAATGAAAGTAATGAAGTGAGTTGAGATATTTCCTAGCTACATGACAAATAAGACAGATATTTCATTGTATGTAACTTGTATATAGCCCACAGCAGGTTACAGGCTGTCATATCAGAATCTCCATCAGTATCTCCTCAGCTCCCCACAGAACTGAAGGAGTGCTCTGCTTCCATAGGAAACCAATGAGACACAGTGAATCATGGCAATGGCGATAACGTCACACACTTGCCTTGCGCTTCGATGTCTGTGCCTGACTAACATTATGTATGGGCTTGACCAGATGTGTTGGTAAAGCTTTGAATGTCAAGGTTTTCACATGCACGTCCCAATTAATGAAAATACAGTACAACTGTTACTGAGTGTACCATCATCTAATTTAATGTGAAAACAGAATACGCTATCTATTTAGCATCATATTTCAACCAGTAAGGCATTTGCAAGAAGTTACAGTTGATATTCATCCTTTAATTGAGATGTCAGCCAATTGCAATTAAACCGCAATAGTGAAAGTGAAACCAATGTATGAGAATAATCACTTACTAATCCAGTAAATCCACTAAGTGCCTCTGCAAACATTTCCACAAAGAAGAAACAAACATTGATAAAGACACATTAAAATACGCTGCCCTTCATACCAAGGTAAATCTTGATTTAAATTATTACATTAATCCTAACTGTCTGCTCGAGTGGATTTCCAGATTAAGGAACACACTTGCGTGATTGACTCCATCCAGCGCTTAATCTTACCCAGACAAATGCCCTCACATTTGGGAGAACGGCCCCGATCCAAGCCTGGGAAACTCCTAACTGTACCACACAACCCATTGTACCAACCTGGCAACCTGGAAGATCCTGGAAATTCAACAAACCTGGCAACCCAGATTTGTTTGATTCCCGGAGCCCAAACAGACAATAGAGGTACTGTCATAGAAAAGGTTTACACTTTTACCAGGACTACAGTAATGTCATCAATACATTAAATTGACCTTTCACAGACACGTGAAGAGAATACTTGAGCTACTACGGAGTGCGACAGATCATTAGAAACGATCAGCAGGTATCTCCCGTTTTATGACCTCAGTCAACATAGTCAACATGCACACGATACCTGTGCAGATGTCATAGCCATGGGGGGGGCACTGGTGGGGGTAAGAGCAGAGATAGAAGTGCATCTAGAAGCATCTACTTGGCAAAGCAGTGAAACATGCACAGAGGGGGAGAGTGAGTGTCAGCGTGGGTCGCGGATGGATACCACATGTCCCACATTTCCATCGCTCAAATCTGTCGGGGACTCAGAGGTGCTGGCGTCGATTGCCTTACCTGTTCCTGGCAGGGGGCACTTTTCACAGCGCGGTCCCCAGGCTTTGCCGACACTGCAGCAGCACAGCTGTTTGCTCAGCTGAGCTGACACCGGGTGCAAACACTGCTTTCCCGAACTGACCAGTCGGAAACAAGCCCCTTTCTCCTCGTAGACGGCATGGGTGTCGGCTGAGGAGGTTCAGAGGAGGGGGGAGGGAGAGGGTTGGTGTGCCACAGTCGGGAAGGAGACACAATACATGAGGAGGAGAAAAGAGAGAAAGAGCAAAGACATAAAGAAGTCCCATTTTACCGAGATCCCGCCGGCCGACACGGAGCACAGTAGTCGCACATGTATAACAACCACATCAAAAATGCCAAGAAAAATGTGAAACATCTCAGGGGTCGTTAACTGTGTCACCGGCTACCGCTGAGACTTTCATATCTTCATCACGGGATTTTTGAGTTATGAAGAAAGTGACAATTACTCCAAACTAAAAGCTGCAACGCAAAACACACACAAGCACAGCACATACATCAGACACTTTACAGGTGCAGACACGTCAAGCGCTTCATGCTACTGCTTCATGCTACTGCTTCATGCACAGGTGAACAAGTCAAACGCTGACGCAAACAAATGCATGCGGCGGGGGGGGTCTGAATGCCGCACGAGCGGTGTAAGTAGCTGAAATCCAAGTGTGGGAGTAGGAGTGGATACTGTATGGCAAGGTACCAAGGAAACACAGACTCTCTATGTCATTGACCCCGGGGTTGAACTAAAACCATATGATGTTCTTCCAAAAATGAATTCATTTTTCAAGTAAGCTATCCTATCACTGGTAAATCAGTGCTAATACAATGATATTCCTTAATCTCCCTCTCCCAAGAGTGTCTACAAAGTGGGACCATGTTGTACTGCTGGAAGGCTTAATGCACCCAAACTTGAAATTGCTAGACTTTACAAGACCTCATTTCAAAGAACAGTAAAGGTAACCGATTTTTCTTCACCAATTCCCTTACAGACGGCCACAAAAGTTGTTCCAAATGTTTCATTCTTCGAACACTTTCCCCTTCAGTCAGTAAGCGTTTTGCCCAGCTACATTGATTTTCGTCACAACAGACAAAGAGAGTCAGGTTTCCAGTCATTATGTATACACAGCCAGGGTGTATGGGCGAGCATCTGAGTTCCTGTGAGTGTGTGTGTTAATACTGGAAAAGGGAGACTCAAACCACTGAACTGCTGTCCCCCCCAAACTCATTACAAAAATTGTGACGGCGCCTCTGAGTCTCACACTTCACAGCCCGGACACACGGGGGAAATCGTGCATGACAGACAGGCATCCCTTTCCCCTTCACAGGCTCCACTCACTTCCCAAACACCAGCCGCCCAGTCCTTCTACCACCCTCATCCAGGGGCTCTGGGCCTTGGCAAAAAGCCACCAATTAATACTAGGGACACAAGGGTGTTTAACACGGATGGGTGTTTCAGGGTCCCAAAAGGAAGTCTACCTAAAAGGCCTTCAGGGTGACTTCGGAGTACTGTTGCTAACGGATACTCAATGTAAACTAGAGCTAACTCAGAGACTAGGCAAGTGAATGCCCCAGTCCTTTTGTCAGATGTTGAGAGGCAACCAAGCAGAGGGAGACGGAAGGATTTAGAGGGTGCTGGGGTTCTGTCAGATTGCCCTGGGTGGCCTCTCATTCATTCCTAGACAGTTGCTGTACATGTCTCCCATTATCTTACCCTATTGGGAGCTTAATCAACCGTGATATGTGAATCTCAAGCAGTCATTGCTTACGTATTTTTAAACCTTTGATTGAGAATGTGTCTAAAAACGCTGTCTTGCACCAGTGGAGTATTTTTATGACATATCAAAATCCGCAAAGAAAATCGTGTCACAGTTACTTTAAGCGCTGCACATGGAACACATTGGCTTATTCTGGGTGGACACGTGTGCATGTGGGTAAATGATGAAGTCTCACTGGTCCGGTAGATCATTATTACTGGCTCTCACAATAGGCAGGTCCGTTTCGTTTGGTTACTGTTGCTGTCATGCACACTATAAGCCAATCAACACTCAAAGGCACAGCAGGGAGGAGGGTCGGGCTGTACTTGGTCGTCAACAACAATACAGCGTGTTTCTTTGTAAAGTGCATTCTGCCTTTCGGGTCAGCAGAGAGCTGGCCTGGGTAACTCGTTAACTCTGAAATGCAGATCCAACATGGGGGGGGTTTAATAACAGGTAAGACACGCAGCGGAGGCAGAGACAAAAGGGATGATGTCACTGATGAATTTCCAATGCCTCCTTTTTCCATGTAAGGCTAAAACAGTAGCAGGGCTACTGCCATACCCGGTGATGCTGATGAATGGCCACTCAGGTTTCATTAACAATGAGATAAGTAGAGGTGAACCAAGAGGAGACACAAACCAAGAATCATGTCTCCTTGCGCACGCATGCGCACGCGCACACACACAATCCAACAAACAAACACACACACAGAGAACAGACAACCAAGCCAATAGCATTGTAATCCCCCAGTCCCCCTCCCTCCCTCTTCCAGTGAGTGGAGAGAAATTAGATCTGTTGTATTTGGTAATATGCCGTGCCTTGTGCTCCATGCTCTGAGGGGAATCTGATTAGATAAACACCATGCTTTTCATCCATGCATTCTCATCCATTCCTACATTCATATGCATATCATCGAAACACAGCCCTCGCGGTATGCTTCGCAGATTTCGTAACATTCTTGCACTGCAATCCTGACTGCGGTTGAAAACCAATTTTAGAAACCCAAATATCACTGGACATTAGTCATATTATGACTGGCACAATATCAGGCAGTGAAAGACGCGGAAGACTCACGGATGCAGGTGGAGAGGGTGGGGTCAGGGATGTAGCCAGCCTTACAGATGCACCTGTAGCTGCCGATGGTGTTCAGACAGTCTCCGTTGAGACAAACCCCCTGCAGCTGGCACTCATCGAGATCTGCACCGGAAGAACAGGAGAAGAGCCAAGTAAAGCCATGTACACATGAAGATTACACGGTAAACCACCCAAACTCCATGTGCAGAGAACACAGCTGCAGCAACGATGAGCTTACACTGCACTTTCACGTCACCCTATGGCTGTGACACCTAAAGACAAACGGGAAGTCACAAACTGGAAGTTATTCTGGGTAAGATCATCTGCTTCATGATTAACACGGAGGTGTGTTACGGCAGAACAGGTGTTGTGGAGGGTATGCAAAGCTGGCAATTCCTCCATCTCTTCAGTAAGTTTCATTATAGCCTAGCTGCATTCGTATTATAACCCTTGTGTTGCCATGACATGGTCCAAGGCAGCTCCTATAGTTAGAGGTTCTTCATATGGAGTGGACAGTTTCAGGTCTCGGGCATAAATCCCGGGTATGGAGTAACCTTGCAAAAGAAAATGTTGATTTCCTTAGTTCAAGGTCTAATTTATGAAGTTGGCCGTGGGAATAACAGCCTCATGCTTTACATCCTCATCCTGGTTCACTTCAGAGGGGTCACGGTAGACAGTCAGCAGAGGAAACATGTTCAGGAAGAAACTGTAGAGAGCAGCTAGAAGAAGGTCAACACAATGCTCTCCCCGAATGATGTACAACTTGACCACAGTAGACAAGGTGACCTCGTATCCTGTTCCAACATGGCTGCCTTGAGCTCTCTTCATGTATTGTTCAGTTGCTTCGGTATCTAGTTTAGAAATCTTACTGAGAGGGCTGAATTATGAAGCATGTGGCTGAGAGATGTAAGAGAGCTTTGTTCTGTTCAGGATTCCATGTGATTTTACATATCTCGGTCTGTTAAACGCAGTTCAATATTCTCCCTTAATATGTTGTTAATGCAGTTACATGATGAGAAGACTACCGCAGGAGCATCATTCGTGCATAGCTAGCCAGCAGCCTCACACAACAATGTGGACAGTGTACTTGACAAGAGCGACTTCACATCAGCCTGTGACAGTCAAACAGCAGCAGATGTTTATTTCCTTCCACGTAAGTCACGAATGTTTCAGAGGACACATCACTGGAGGATCGGCTGGGTTCTGTCAAACTGTAAAGGAACCACTACATTGGCATTGGGATAGTGACTTCATTCCCAGTGATGTTTCCCTGGATTGGGTAAATGAGGGAGTTCCTTCTTGTCCCTCTGTTAGGGAGATCTCGGGAGAAGAAAGACGTTTGCATTAAAAATTCTTTGGCAATTCTCTGCCAGGAATATCAATGAATGGCAAATATCATCAACGGAACGCGCCATTGGCTCGAACATGTCTCCACCCGCACTTTTACGGCCTCCACACCTGCATTACTTCTTTAAGCCCCGCCCCTCACCATCCATCACCGCGCTGACAGAATAACGACCCGAAACACCAGAAAATAGCCGAGAGGTGAACGTAACGAAGGAGAAGTATATTTGTGTCCCCTTGGGGGCCCACAGAGAGCGGCACAATGCCTGTGATGACAGACTGAAACGGGCGTATTCCTGGAGAGAGGATATCACCGTTCATTCACCACTTTCATCACACAGGACTCAGACCGTGAGCATTAGTCACCGCACCAAGCAGCGCCTGAGAAATGCTAGAGTATGTTGGAGGAAGATTGGCTCGTCCGGAACAACGTGAGCACTTTTTCACGACAAAAAGTGCTCCCTGGGAAATTGAATCAGAACCTGGATCCGAACCAGGCCCGCCCAACTTGTCTTTCCCCATTCGTCTTTTCCCCATTTTTTTTTTTATACTGGACGCAGTCGCAGCATATCCTGCAATTAGTAAACACACATCTAGCTTCAAGGAAAACAAAATGGAGATTCAATGTAATGGGCCCTGTAAAGGAGGAATAATAAGGGGAAGAGGATGTGGTGGATTACAGGGTGAGTCATAGCACCTCCACAGGAACAGCCAAGTCTGGGATGCTGGGCCCGGGGCCATCACTCTGCTCTCCCCAGCCTGGCAGCACTCTGCGAAGGCAGCAGGCAGGCCTTGGCTCCCCTGTCAGAGCTCTTCTCCATCTAGCCACATCTCTCGATGTGCTGTCGATGAATTTGATTTTGTTGAAGAGGAGGGGGTAATGCCAAATGACGTCCCCTGATGTCTTCGATGCGTTCAATGTGCTGTCCACTCTTCCAATAGGATTCTCAATGGTGTGGTGCAAGACAGTCTGCTTAATTGGGAGGAGTTGTTCCCGTAGCAGAAATGCCACAAGTTCAATTAAAAGCGTAAGCTTTTAATATTAAGTTATTCTGTAGTGTCTGACAGTTCAACAACAGCAATCAAGGGGAGGAAAGGAGGTTTGTGTCTTCAAGCTTAAAGATGAGCAGTAGGAGTGCAGGAAAGACATCTGAAGAAGGGAACAGTGATGAGTCCACAGACAAGTGTTGTAGCAGGCCACGTTGAAAAACTCTCTCTCATCCTTTCATCACCTCCCCTTGTGTAGTGCTGAGCGAATGGGCCACAGTAGGTTCAAAGGTCACAGGGGCAGAGTGAGCGTGATTTGGTGAGACTCTTCTGAAAGTGGTCAGGCCCGCCAGCACCGATGTATGGTAGTCACTGCTTGTTGGCATATCCAAATTCAATACAGATCAGGGAAATCTATCAAACACTGCAACACTGTGTTTGGGTAAGAGCAGGATGGATCAAAGATGATGAAGGGGAGCCAATCAAGAGAGAAACAGAAGAAACAACTTCAATGCTTTTTTTGGATTTCAGTCAGCACTGGGGAGATAACAAATGACAGCTGGTACACCAGTGAGGTAATGGAGAACGGACAGTGGAGGACAGGAGGGGGCGACCTGGAGCGGGAGCTGCGTACAGACAGACAGGCCGACATCTCCCACATATGGAGTAGAACGCAGAAGAAACCAACACAAATCGAGAGAATTATCTCCTTGTCAGAATGAAGCCTCGTCTCTGGTTTGTAGCCCAGGGTTTTATGTGGCTGGTGACAAATCATTTCTTTAAGGCTCATTTCTCTTGGCGAAGCCCTCCACCACGCTAAGAAAACAATAGACTGCCCGCTCTCTGTGAGGGAAACATAAGCCAAACAATGGCAGCAGTAGTCACAGATACAGCAGTAGTCACGGATAGAGCAGTAGTCACGGATACAGCAGTAGTCACGGATAGAGCAGTAGTCACGGATACAGCAGTAGTCACGGATAGAGCAGTAGTCACGGATACAGCAGTAGTCACAGATACAGCAGTAGTCACAGATACAGCAGTAGTCACAGATACAGCAGTAGTCACGGATACAGCAGTAGTCACAGATACAATGAACAGGAGGCAGGCGGCAGCTCGTACCTTGGCAGTGGGAGTTGTTGATGCGCTTGTATCCTTGGGGGCAGTCCACTGATTGCCTGGATCCTCCTACTGTCAGAGGAATTGCCGGAGAGGAAAAAGAGAAAAAGAATGAGATTGGGGTGGGGTGCAGAGAGAAGAGAGTTATTTGGGCACAGAGGTACAAGATGGGGCGGTATGTGGCGAATGGACATTGGCTAGGGGCTGTTCTTAGGTATGACAGAGTGCCTGGATACAGCACTTAGCAGTGTTGTGAATATATTTCCATATGACATTCCTTATCGCTATTATTAACTACTTACCAACATCATTAGAACAGTAAAAAGTTATGTGATGTCATACCCATGGTATACACGCTCTCATATAACAGCCTTCAGCCAATAAGCACTCAGGCTGCAAACAAGGAGGTTTGCAAACAAGAATTTTACTTCATCAGTCCAATTATGAGACTTTTATGACTCATAACAATAATAACATTTGTACCCAACATTTGCTCACAAACAAATGATTCACATGCTATAAGGACATAGGTTTTAAAAGAAGTCTTGATAATTTGGGATGTCTCCTGACTTTCGGGAGTCAAAGGCAGTTGCTGACTCATCCTGAATGGTTTATGAAGGTTAGTTCTCGCTACTCTGCCCTGTTCAACGTTAACATGATCCATCTAACAAACTCCTTTAGTAAGAACCAGTGTTCTATCACACTCAAAAACAAACAGATTGGAGTTTTTACCATTCAGGGGAAGGGCCTCGTATTGCAGTCACACGGTTTACCTCAGGTCCTCGGGTTAGAGGTGGCATCAGGAAACATGGCACGGATGTAGCCAACATGCTTTTTAAAACATTCATGACAGGGTGCTTAAACCCACTGATCTGAAATCACTAATTCATGGTCCTGGTCTCTCTTACTACCAAGGTCTGATAGCAGTTTGAGGAGAAGATTAGTAATCTCAAGCTTACCTCCAGGGAAAATGAGATTCAAGGCAAAATAAAACATTGAATACAAAAGGAAACCTTGTTTGCTCCCAGATGGATGTGAGTTGCATGCCAGCCACAAAATGAAAGGGGAAAATGTGGGTGCCCTGTCTTTCACATGGTGCACACATGCACGGCAACTGATCAAACCCATGACCAAACACTTCCTCTCATGCATTTAACTTTCTTTTCTCTGGCCACACAAACCTCAAGGACAAAACACAACAGAAACACCCACCTACCACTGCTTCTAAATGCCAAACATGTAGCCAGACTATTTCATTTCGAAAGGTTGACATTAATTACTTTGATTGTAAAAAATAAAGGAATGGAGCCAACATCTGTTAATGAAGACTCTGGTTATGTTCCAATGGGCTAAAAGAGGAAAAGGGAGGAACAAAGCCGAAAGGCACAGTCAGAGTCCTCTAAGAGGAACCATTAAACCGCATCTCCCATGGTACAGCTGGCTCAGAATAAATCTACCCATTTCAAAGCTCAGGGGTGATTGCAGATAATGATTGAACTCAAAGTCTACTAGGGCGATCTAGATCTACTGAGAGAAATACTGATGGAGGGCTTTTCAGGCCCTGTAACCGGGTGGCACCCAAATACCTGAAAGCAGATTGCTAGCTTGCTAAACTAAACAGGGAACAAGGCTATGTTTGTTTGTATCTAAGCCAATTTATTTACCAGCTACAACTGTCTCCAGGGAACAATGGTCTGGTTCACTTATGTGCGCTCGCACATAAATGCTAACCTCACGCCCCTACCATTTCTGACTCTCAATACACCCATACGTTAACACTGGGACTTTGTACCCTCCACAGGCTTTTTTGTTCAGCGGAAAAAACTTGGTCTACACAGGTTGGTTCAATGTGAAAACCAGTAAAGTACAGGGAGAAGAAAATGTAACAGCTGACCTTGAAAAAGCCTACAAATTCAGAAAGACAAAAGTATAAACCAATCAAGTTAAACTCAGGCCCAATGCGGAACAAGCCCTTGGCAGAAAATAAGATTTGATGAAAAAGACGGCTAACACAATTGATTAAAAAACATAGGATTATTTGATAATGATCAAAGCTTAATGATGTAATCTCCAAAGTGTGCTAAGGGTGTGGAGTACTTGATTCCTGTCTTTTTTTCCGGGCTACAAATGAAATTTTCATGAGCATTTATTGAGTAAGCTATTCACGTGAGGAAACCCAACTCCCTCCAGTTTAAGGATGAAAACATATATTACATAACACAATCCAAACACATGCCACCACGTCTCTTTCTGTCTTCCTCTCAGTGCTCCATTCTCCTGCAGGTCCGAACAGTGTTAGCATGAAGGAAGCAGAGATCGATCTAGAATTTAGAGAGCTCTGTAAACAGGACCCAGTGGACATGGTTGAAATGGTCTAAGGCACACAGGCCTAACCTGCCATAGCTGTCTCCATTGGGTGACAACCAGCTAAAATAGATCAGGAAGAGACGGGACATACAGACTACAGGCCCAGAGACACACCATCTTGATTCTTTTAACAGATCTCTTCTCAAAATAAACCCACAGGGCCAAATCTGAATAAACACAAGGGTCCTATAATGTTCTCAACTTAATGTGACTTCTGCGTTTTTATTTTGCGCGTCGACAGCGGATGCAAGTGGCCGGGCAACTGGTAAGACTGCATTAAAGTATTACGGTGTCGATTTCACTGGCACCAGGGCAATGGTCTCAACTATGTGAGGACGCTTGAGATGTGTCAAACGCTGAACTGGGGATCATGATTCAGTGTTTCTGAAATGCAAGGCCAGGATTCTCATTGAAGATAGGCTAGCAGTGCCTTTAGAGAGCAGCTGCTCTGATATTCCTGGGCCAGACATACTGTTGTTACTTTCAGCAGCCTACATTATATAACGGGCCTGTGATGTTGAGAGACAGGCTGTCATGTTTTTGAAACCAGACCTCTGCATTTCGGTCCCCAACATTTTTGTTAGCATCCCAGCACAGTTCTAATATTCCTAAACTATAAACACAAAGGGGAAAGATCAAGATAATGTGTCTGGGTTTGAGTCTGGGTCTGTTCAAATGACGTTTTTGCCAAATATGGAAGAAGCGCGGCAATGTTGTAATTCTTGTCTGGGGGTTAGAGAGGGAAAGGTTTTCACCACTTAAGAAAGTTATTCAAGGATTACCATGTCGTGAGTCAGTGGGCTGGACCCAGAGGTCTGGTTATTAGAACATTACTGTGGTTCTGGTTCTGTTTGCTATGTGAGTCAGCATTCACACTTGCGTGTCTTCTCTGAATTCCACTGTGTCTCCAACTTCCCCACCATCCACCCCCCTCTTTCATCATTCTCAAGCTGTGAAAGAAAATTCCCCCCTCCTTTGGCAGATGCTCTGTCCCAATGTGTTGATTGTCTCGACAGAAAAACTCCTCACAAAAAGTGAGAAACTGCACATGCCAGTAAACTGCTTCCACAGTGCCAGCAGGGAGTATCACCCGATTTATCTTCAACTACTGTGTCTTGGCGGCAAATAGCCACTGACTGTTCACATAGCTGAGACAAATTTCAGTGGGCTGAGATGTCCTTATTTGGGTGTACAGTTCATCTAACTCTGACCCGGTCTATCCCATGACAGGCCCTCTCACTCCCCATCTTTGTCATGACAAAGGTCAGCCACTATGCTGACTTTAAATACCCACCAGTCAAAGATGGTGACATGTATGACAAAGGTCAGACACTGTATCTACTCTACATGTCCACCATCCATAGATTAGTACTTGAATTACAAGGGTACTTACATGGTTTCGGGCACTTCTGGCATTTGTTGAACCCCCAGGATGTTCCGATGCTCTGACAGCATTCCTCCTGCTTGCTGAGACCAGGGAGGATCTTGCCACACTGGCATTTACAAGACAGTGTGAAAGAGAGAGATGGCAGACAACAATGTTAGAGAAAGAAACACAGATAGAAAACAAGGTAGAAAGGAACCGCCGAGGGAGAGATTAAGTGGGTGAATTCAATTGTTTTTAGAGAAAAACTCCCACCACTTTCTTCGATTCGTCTGGATGCAGTAAAAACAATAACGACTCACAACATGACATTGTCAGCATCCCACAATGCCCATCCGACCCTACCAACCCCCACTCTCAGACAGAACAGTTCTATTACAAAACACACCCCGTGGTCCAGCCTCCCTCAAATCAACACACACTGATAAAGGAAGACTTCCTACTGTGGGAGCCTTATCTTAACAACGTCAATTTGACTGCAAAACGTAAACCAAATTGAATGGGGATGTGAGGTGGATAAGTTGGGCGAGGTGCCAAAATTGCAAATAACTTTGAATGTATTAAAGCACTGTCATGGGTTACGAAGATGGGAAAAGTTCTTTGACGTTGATAATATCTTTATCTCTGGGTATAAACGTAGCAGACTGAAAAATGAGAGGAAGGCTCTACACCTGAATTGATTTAAATTCATGCAGAGTCGTTTTTGTCCTCACATCAATATAGATGTGTAGATTTGCTTCATGGACGAACAGCTACTTTGACGGAGGTTATATCAATTTACTGCACTGAAGCAGAACTCATGAGCTTCTGCAACCACAAAGCCCAACACTCCCTTCTTCTCTCTCCACTCTCTTTCCTCCAACCCCAACTATACAATGGAGGTAGACAGGCTTGTGTCATCAAAGACGCACTACGAAGGGTAAAAAACGCTTCGGAATTTTGGAAAAACTCATTGCCTGTACATATGTTTTCCTTAAACTCCCATGATATTTGAAAGGGTTTAAAGCGTATTAATGATGTGCTAGACTGCTATATAATAACTAATTTGTTACAGAACGACAAATATCCAAATTTGAAATAAAGAATATCTCTTTTCTATTATAAATATTTCCCTAACTCGACCAAAGACAGGTGGTTAGTGACATAGATAAAGCATGCTGGATGGCTGTTGCATGTATTAGCACCAGTAGCAAGTGCCAGTAGCAATAAAACTGTTGACTATATCTTTTCTGAATTATACATAGTTTGCCACCAAGTGCCCACTGGTATAAGCTGGTTGGGTAGGAAGCTATCAGGTTGGAACTAGCTTTAAAGATAAAGTTAGCTATCTTTCAGATGTAACGAGAGGGGTTATCAAACAAATGCCTTTGGAAATAGCCTGCTTCGTTGTCGTTAGCCTGAGAGTCAGCTAACGTATAGTAAGACCAAAGCTTGCAATCAGGAAATCCGTCCCCACCGTAAAAAACACATGCACGTTCAGGTTATTTCAAATAAATCACTGGCTTGTTTGGGTCTTTGAATGATAGTGGGGATGTGGTTTCCCATCACTGTTTTTAGCTGGTGAAGACAGAAACTATTCGGCCTTGCTTCAAGACTCTGATGAAGCTATTTCTAGTTATGCTTTGTCTTTCAAATAATAAATAAAAGATGAAAAAGATTTTCGATTAGTAGTACAAAGCAGTCAATTACATGCCTTTTTCCTTGAGTAGCACACAGGACACCTGTGCCCATTCAGTTTCACCATCTTGACTTTGTAGCGTAAAATAAATTGTAATTTATTATTTAAAATGTGACTTATCTGCATGCACATCTCAACTCAAGCATCCATTTGGTTGTAGGCGGAATACATAATATGAGCATGTTATATATTAAGCCATTTGACATGGCACTAAATTAAATGCATTTCAATATGAGCAACTCTTCCCTTTACCCTTTGTGGGCGGAACCGAAATGGTTGAGTGGGACACATCTTTTAAGCATTTGAGCCTACAGTTCTGCGCAAAAGTTTGCATACCCTTGTAGATTTGGTAATATATGTACCATTTGTAAGTGAGCAGGCAAAACACGTCTTTTATTTCTTATGGGATTCACATTCAACTGTAGGTCATAACAGAATGGTACAATCATAAAACCAAACATGGCAACAACGAAAAAAATTAACTGAACCTTGTTCAAAAGTCTGCATACCCTTAGAGCTTAATACTGTGTATTGCCCCCTTTAGCATCAATGACAGCGTGCAGCCTTTTGTAAAAGTTGTCTATGAGGCCCGAATTCTTGCAGGTGGTATAGCTGCCCATTTGTCTTGGCAAAATGCCTCCAGGTCAGGCAAAGTCTTGCATGAACCGCACGTTTGAGATCTCCCCAGTGTGGCTCGATGATATTAAGGTCAGGAGACTGTGATGGCCACTCCAGAACCTTCACCTTGTCTGCTGTAACCACTGGAGGGTCAACTTGGCCTTATGCTTAGGGTCATTGTCGTGTTGGAGAGTCCAAGAGCATCCCACTCGTAGCTTTAGTGCAAAAGAATGCAAATTGTCTGCCAGTATTTTCTGATAACATGCTGCATTCATCTTGCCATTAATTGTCACAAGATTCACCGTGCCTTTAGAGCTCACACACACCCAAAGATCAGTGAGCCACCACCATGCTTCACAGTGGGGGTGGTATTCTGTTCACTATAGGCCTTGTTGACCCCTCTCCAAACATAGCGCTTATGGTTGTGACCATAAAGCTCTATTTTGGTCTTGTCACTCAAAATTACAGTGTGCCAGAAGCTGTGAGGCGTGTCAAGGTGTTGCCTGGCATATTGTAACCGGGCTTTTTTGTGGCATTGGCACAGTAAAGGCTTCTTTCTGGCAACTCGACCATGCAGCTCATTTTTGTTCAAGTATCGCCGTATTGTGCTCCTTGAAACAACCACACCGTGTTTTTTCAGAGCAGCCTGTATTTCTCCTGAGGTTACCTTTGGGTTTTTCTTTGTATCCCGAACAATTCTTCAGGCAGTTTTGGCTGAAATCTTTCTTGGTCTATCTGACCTTGGCTTGGTATCAAGAGATCACAGAATTTTCCACTTCTTAATAAGTGATTGAACCTTACTGACTGGCATTTGCAAGGCTTTGGATATCTTTTTATATCCTTTTCTTTCTTTATAAAGTTCCATTACTTTGTTACACAGGTCTTTGACAGTTCTTTTCTGCTCCCAATGGCTCAGTATCTAGCCTGCTCAGTGCATCCATGTGAGAGCTAACAAACTCATTGACTATTTATACACAGACACTAATTGCCACAGGTGTGGGAAATTCACCTTTAATTGCCATTTTCACCTGTGTGTGTCACCTTGTGCGTCCGTAACAAGGCCAAACATTCAACGGTATGTAAACATTTGATCAGGGCAATTTGGGTGATTTCTGTTATCATTTTGATTTCAACAGGAGTCAAACAACTATGTGATAATAAATGGCTTCATATGATCACTCTCCTTAAATAAAAGACAGTTTTTTTGCATGATCAGTCATATTTTCAAAATCAATGCCAAAATTTCACAATTTCTGCCAGGGTATGCAAACGTATGAGCACAGCTCTATCTTCCTCCACGTTCTCACTGCCCACTCAACACCTCTCCTCTCTTGCCCACTCTTCCCTCTCTCCTCCTTCTTCTTCCCTCCCCTTCCCCTTCCCTTCCTAACCCATCTTGTCCCCCTCTGACCTGTATGCCGGTGGTCTCCTGGAAGCATCGTCCCAGCTGGCTCTTGGAGGAGACAGGCTGGTACTGGGGGAAGTAGCGCTGCTGTGTGGGGTAGATAATGTTGTGTCCCTGCTGCTGGATTTTCTGGCTGCTCTCTGAGTGGTGGTAGGTGTAGTGGGACTGGGTCTGAGAGTGGCCATTCTGCCTACTCTGTCCGTTGCCTTTCACCTTCTGCCCATTGGCATCCAGCTGGGACACCTGGTGGATCTGTACCGAGGCCTCTGGAGGGTGCTTCACGTGGATATTCACGATGTTCGGGGCATATTTTACTGGAGGAGGTAAGGCACAAAGGAAACATGGGGTCGAAGTTATTAAGAAAAGCAGGTTAATGTTCTACACCTATATCTATGTGCAGCTCTACACCTTTGGGAAAAGAGAAAAAACACTTTACCTTTGGGAAAAGAGAAAAAACACACGTTTCTACAAAACCCAAATTCAACCCATAAGTGAATGTGTTTAAATTCCGTATTACCAGGGTTCTGTCCATTGCTGAAGGTTAGAGGCAGAGTATGAGTGGAGTGAATCTGGGCGGTGTGCTGCTGCCCGTGATGGTGCTGCTGCCCGTTCCCATTCTGAACGGGCATCTGGCAGAACTTCCCGGTGAAGCTGGGTGGGCACTGACATTTGTCCCTGGCACTGCACTTTCCTCCATTCATGCAGGGCAGATGGCATACCACTAGAAAAAAAACACAAAGAACAGGAAGTTTAGCCAGCTGTGTTCACAGGTGATAGTGAACCCAATGACATCTTATACACACTCTCTCTCTGAGCTCTATACAGTGGGTTATTGGTGGTCGATTGTTTAACTTGAATAATTAATCTTTAAATTTAGAATGCCTTCAGCAAGTATTCAGACCCCTTCACTTCACATTTTATTGTGTCATAGACATCATTCATAACTGATTAAATAAAAATGTTTTGCCATCAATCTATATGCACCCCAAAATTACAAAGAGCCCTGCTTGCTCTGGCTTGCACCTCCATGGCCGGCGTACCCTTGCTCATTGTGTGTGAGATGTGAACAAGATCTTTGAACCACCAAAGATGTGTTTTTGACTGTGATCACAGCTTTTGAGTCTTGGGTAGGCCAGCTTTGCACACCTAGATTTGGGAAGTTGCTCTCATTCTTCCTTTTCGATCCTCTCAAGCTGTGTCAGATTGCATGGCGAGCGTTGGCGAACTTTGACTTTACAGACTAGTAACAAACCCACTCCGGCATTATTTTGTCTTATTGCTTCAGGTCGTTGCCGTGATGAAAGTCCAGTGTGTTCTAAATCAGATTTTATTTAAGGACGTCTCTGTATTTTCCCCGTTCAAATTTCCTTCAATCCTGACCAGTCTCCCAGTCCCTGCTGCTGACAAGCATCCCCATAGCATGATGCTCCCAACACCAGGCTTCACCGTAGAAATGGTATTTCCCTGGGGATGACATTTTATATTTACATTGGCACACAAAGTTTTTTTTGTCATGTCATGGGGTTCTGTGTATGGACTACATATAAAAATATAAATGTAATTAATTATTAATGTAATAAATAAAGGCTATAATACAACAAAACGTGTAAAACGAAAAGGGATTTCATACAATACATTCACTGCGGCACTGAATTGTTTTTCTGCAAAAAGTGTCCCTTGTACATTACAGTAGGGGGATAGAAAATATAGTGTGGTTGGAATTATAACACAATCCCTCTCCAAAGCAAATAAGCACAAGCAAATTAACAATAATGATATCAAAATTTGATTTAAAAAAAATATTTTATAGGTTCTCTAAATAACTTGCTTAAGCTCAAACCATTTCTCAGTGTGCTGCACATTATAATAAACTTTAACGTATGTAAAGTATTATTTAAACAGTAATTTTGCTTCGTTTATATTTTACCCACATAGTTAATCCTTTGAAAATTTTGACACACCACAGACTTATATTTTGAAGGCATGTTTCCAGCATGACGCTAATCTACTGTAGCCGACTATAGCTATCGTGTTGTGACAATTGGTTAGCTAGCTTGCTTCGCACCTTTGGTTGTCGCTCAGACGATGACTACTTTATATCAATGTCACAGCCACTTACAGACAGTTCAACACAAATGTGCACATGCACAGACACAGCCAGTTACGTTTCTTAAACCTCACTCACTAGCTTTTGATACTCCGAACGTCGGGTGCAGGACGTTATCGCTCTGCTCTGATGTTCGTGCTATAGTAAACTGTGCGCGATGGTAAACTGCGCACAACTTGGGAAAAAAGTCGTATTTCATGAAAATGTTCTGTTTTTCTGTGGCAGCGGATCACATTTAGCAGCTAAGAGGCAGCTATGAGGGGAACACTGCTGGTCAATTTTTCACGGTCCACTGTCAAACCAAAACTCTGCTCATAATCTACAGTAACCCTACTGAAAGATATACTGTACATATACATACAATACACAGAGTTTTTAGAGAGGTGCATGTATTGCCATGGAGGCTTAAAGTCGGTATCCCGCTGTGTTTTGGTAATAAGCCGAGGGATGGGTTTGGAGAAATGCAACTACTCTCAAATTCGTAGACAGAGCAATGAAAGCCGGACTATGCATCCAATACATCGTTTTAATATAAATGTTTTATGGATATAGAGTGTTCATTTACATTTATATTGTTAACAAATTTTGCAGTAAAACAAGCTGCAAAATTTGTAATGATGGATGGTGACAAGTCAAAAGTTCGGACACACGGACCCATAAATGGGTAAGGGTTTCCAAACTTTTGACTGGTACTGTGTGTGTAATTCATTTGTATAGAAAATATAGCTCTGGAAAAAATTAAGAGACCACTGCACCTTTTTCTTTATATATAGAAAGTAATCTTCAAACACCTTCTGTTTGCCAACTCTCTTCCCGTCAGACCCCGGATTCGAACTGGCAGCCCTATGGTTGCTGGCTCACCTCTCTAATTGCTAGGCTACCAGTTTTATTCTCTGATTACTCACTGACTCTCTCGTCTCTATATACCAAAGACCTCTAGAGGACATTTGTGCTTTGGCACAGCAAGCTATACAGCAGCGATCTCAAAGTTAAGAGGCATGATGGATCCATCCAGACCCAGGAGAACAAAGCTACTGTTGTTCAGCCATCGTTTACGTCTTGGTCCACATCTTGGTCCTCGTCTTGTCCAAACACTTCTTCACTCCCACCATCAATATTCATCACAAAGACGCAAGGACGTGGATGGCAAATGATCCATTACGCCTGGAGACTGCATAATTCTTCAGCAAACCCGGCCTAATTGAGAAGCCTGTAATGTATTCATGTATTCAGCCCCAGGGTTTGTTTTCCATCCTGACTCTGACAGTCATGAAGAGCTTAGCCCTGTTCTCAGGGAGACCGCAGGCCCAGATAAGGCAGCTCGAGGCTAAGACCCAAACCACATGACAGAGGTGTGACCAGAAAAGTATTACTATCCAGAGAGGCATAGAGTCAGGCAGAGTAAACACTGGGAATGCAATGTCATTAATGTAAACGCCTTGCTGTTCATTCTACTACAGTAATTGCAATGTCTTCACTGTAAATGCCTTACAGTTCACTCTAGTAATTCAGTAAGTGTGTCATTCTTTTTTACCATTTCCCTCAACCTATCATTGAGGGAAATAGTCACAATACTCTCTTTTTCTCTCTCTCCAAGCTGTCAGTCACCCATGGCTTATTTATCCACAAAGGAATTTGCCTTACAGCTCCAGCTAGTTTCCTAATGCACCGCACACGCCACCACAGCACTCACCTCAGCTCAGCTCACCACGCACCACACGCCAGGTTTTGAATATAGAAAAATGGTTGAAAAAATACAGAATCAAAATTACAACATTCACAGCTCCATTCCGGTAGTCATTTTCAGTAATTGCGAGGCTGAAGGACATTTTGTGGAGGGTTTGTTTGCTGATACATCCTCTGGAAAAGAGTTGAAGGAACCGGACCCCCATCCCCAGGGTATTTTAAATATGTGTCAATGGCGTGTGGGTCGAGGGCATGAATCAAGCTGTCAGTCGAGCCAGGAGCCAACCAGCAGACAGAGACTGGCAATGGACAGAGAGGGCAGCGTCTCTCTCTCAGTCTTTGTGTGTTTTGGACTGTGCTGTCTCCTTAGAGTTCCCCAGAGATAGAGAAGGGAATACCTTCTGCCTATCACGGTGGGCCATCCCGGCTGACTGGATCCGTCATCCTGTCTACCAGCCCAATAAGCACCTCAGCAAACCAAGAGTCAACTGCTCAAACTTGTAATCACCCTCTTCTGGCACTGTGTTACACGTTGTAGGGAAGCATGTCAAACAAGGATACATGTCTGAAATTCCTTCAAGGAGATGTGTGTTATAATGTTCCACACAGGTAATTCAATCACATGCTTTCCAAGTCTTCAGAGGCAATCTCAGACGTGATCCTGGCGCTAGTGTTTCAAATTAAAAGGGTGTTTTGAATTTATTGTAGAGGCGTTCAAATTCATCATAGAGAAAGTTACACATGTTCCATCTATAATAGCAACTGCAGCTACAGAAAAGAGGCTGGTCTTTTAACATGCTGTGCACATACTGATAATGTCGTCTGTTTAATTGTTGGACAGGCAGGGTTTGCTAGGATTTACCACTGTGACACATAAAGACAGCTGTAATAAATCTGCCTTTCCCCAACCCTCTCATTATGGTGAGAACAACAGCACACCCAAACCTTGCCTCCTGCGGCCCTGGACTCTCTTTGGCCTGTCAGACTCCTGCCACACGCTGCTATTTGAAGTCTTCTCTCATTCTGCCAAGCCCCAGCCTGTACCCTGCCAGGCCAGCTCTGTGTCATTACTGTGCAGCTGGTGGCTTCAGGTGATTTCCTGGTAGATACACAGGTTCTGTTCTGTCTCGGAGACAGGGTCCATGTACGATATACTTTGAGAAGGCGTGTACAATGCCTTCGGAAAGTATTCAGACCCCTTCACATTCTGTTGGTTTGTAAAATTAATTTAATATATATTTCTTTGCAATCAGTCTACACACGACAAAGCTGAGTCAAGTTTATATAAAAGTGAAATATATAATTTTCTTTTTATTAAAGAAAATAAAGATAATAAAGATTATTATCTCACGTACATACGTAATCAAACCCTCAATTCAGTTCTTTTTAGAACTGCCTTTGGCAGCAGTCAGAGCTTTGAATTCTTAGGTGCGCCTCAACCAGCTTTGCACACCTGGATTTGGGCAGTTTCTCCCATTCTTCCTTGTAGATCCTCTCAAGCTCTGTCCGGCTCTTTCAGATTGGATGGGGAGCATCGGTGAACTGATCTTCAGGTGTCCCCACATAAGTTCAATGGGTTTCAAGTCCGGGCTTTGGCTGGTCCACTCAAGGACATTCACAGACTTGTCCTGAAGCCACTCCAGCAGTGTCTTGGCTATGTGCTTAGGCTCGTTGTTGTGCTGAAAGATGAATCTTGGCTGCAGTCTGAGGCCCTGTGTGCTCTAGATAAGGTTTTCTTTAAGTACCTCTCTGTATTTTTCTCACTTCATTCTTCCCTCAACCCTGAGCAGTCTCTCAGTCCCTACCGCTGCAGACCATCCCCTTGCATAATTCTCCCACCATGCTCCACTTTTGGGATGGTATTAGGCAGGTGTTTTCACCAGACATAGTGCTTGACATTCAGGCTAGTTTGATTTTGGCTAGACCAGAGAATCTTTTTCCTCATGCTCTCAGATTCCTTCAGGCGGCATGTCATGTGCTTTTTACTCAAGAGTGGCGTCCGACTAGCCAATCAACCATAAAATCCTGAATGATGGAATGCTGCAGAAATGGTTGTCCTTCTGGCAGGTGGTCCCATCTCGGCAGAAAAACTCTGAAGCCATTGTGCCATTGTGTTCTTGATCACCTCCCTGACCAAGGCCTGTTTTGCCTAGTGAGGTAGTTACTGTAGACAAGACGGCCAGCTCTACAAAGAGTCTTTGTGGTTCCAAATTTTACAATGATGGAGCCCACTCTGTTCCTGGATCTATGCCTTAACACAATACTAGTTTGAATGGCTATGGAGACTTCAACCTCATGTCTTGGTTTGTGCTCTGACATGTACTGTGAAGTGTAAGATCTTATATAAACAGTTGTTTGCCTTTCTAAATCATGACCAATCAATTGAACTGGCCACAAATGGACTCCCAATCAAGTTCTAGACACATCAAGGATGATCAAAGGACACAGAATGAATCTGAGCTCAATTTGGAGTGTCATGACTAAGGGTCTGAATACTTTTGTATTTTCACTTGCATACATTTCTAAAACCATGTTTTCCATTCCATTTGTCATTGTTAAGTATTGCGTGTAGCGTGATGGCAAATAATAATATATATGTATATATTAATTACATCATAAATAAATTATATAATCAGTCATTAACACAATAAAATGTGGAGAAAGTGAAGGAGTTTAAATCCTTTTTGAAGGAACCATATGTACCAATCTGACTGGTTCATAAAATACTGCCACACTTGTAGCAAAAATGGCAATGTAAACAGAGTAAGAGCTACACATGATAATCACTGGTTTGGTGGAAGCCACAACCAAATCATAAAGGATGTGCACAAGGGGGCATGTCATTTGTCCTGACCACAGACCTGCACCTCTGGTTTCTACAGATGAGGGTTATGCATGCACATTGCCAAACCTGGTAAGTAACTTACGACTGCTTCTAGCTGACTGACATCAGGGTTGCCCTTCTCCTTGCCAACCCTCATAGGGTGATGTCATGGCCAAACCAGAAGACACAACTGTGGTTCACAGAGGCTAATGAGATCGTCGTACCATATCACGACTGATTACTGGGGCGATCAGCCCCCAAAACCAGCCCATCTAGCAGTGTGTACTGTTAACCCATTGCCTTCACCACTAACCACACTACGCCACAATGGTTACTCATCTTGTTGCGGGCAGGAAATAAGCTGCTGTGTGGCAGAACATCAAATGGAGGGAAAAGGGATGAAACTATTTCGAACCAACACTGAACTTTATCAGACCCAATCTAATTCACTTCTGATAATGTTTTTCAGAGCTTCTCATTTATTCTGAGGTTAACAGTTAATACCGATGTGAATGCCAAAACTGCCATAACACTGGGTAGATGGTTTGGTCTTAAATTTACTGCAGACATGTAATCTCTACTGCCTCAGAATTCAATCAGCTGAGTCAGACAGAATGACCTACAGAATCTTATATGCGCCATATGTTTTCTCCAACTACCACTGAAGAAAAAGAGTTTAATGAGACTCTCTCACCTGGTCGGCTGTAAACACACACATACAAGCAGACACTCAATACAGTAAACACTCACGCAAACAGAATCAAACACATGCACAAACCAGTCTGACTCATTTCCTGGAGTGGAGAACGAGACTGAAAGTGAAAGAGAGAGAGAGAGGACTGGATCCCTGGAGGAGGCTCATTAACACAGACTTGTGTTCTCCCTCCGCAGGCTTGGGGAGTGTGATTAGAGGAGGCTGGGTCAGCTGCACCGTGCAGAACCCCTGGGTGCCTAATGAGATTTTAAGACAGGGAGTCTGGCGCTTAACAGAAGAATCCCACTTAGTGGTTAGCGCAGCAAGACAGTTTGGCCCAGACAAGGCAACCCTAGACTCACGAGAGAGGCTAGTGGCTGGTGTTTACTGCGGGTACAGGATCTGGCAACCGGAGAAGGCCCCATCGCCCCCCCCTCCACCACAGGCAGCCCGTCCACTGAGACTAAAAAAACAGGGCCACTCTTTCTTGCCTGCCAGGTAGGGGTGACAAAAAAAGCCATCTACTAAGAAGAAAAAAAAAACTTGGGGGGGAGGAAAAAATGACAGTGCTGCGATTATAAGCTAATGAAATCTGACAAGGAGGAAATGACAGCTACCAGAGGAGTAGTCGACTTCAGCCATCTCCAGGTCCATATAAGGCTGGAGCTGCCCAGCTCATAAACTCCCCAGCACGCTCCGCCACTGGCAACAGCTGGACTCCCCCTTTCCTCTATAGCTACAGGCAACACCAGATGATTGCCCGGCCACAAATTGCGTACGTGGGAGCAAAGGGAGCCTTTAAAACTCACTGGAAGTGTTTTGGTTAAATATTTGGCACTCACCTTTACAGCTTGTTAAAGAGAGAGTGAGATTTTAGACTTTTTTCCTTCCCCACGAGCCTCACATGCTTTCAATTAGGCACTGACCAAACACCTGATTACACTCTTTTGGCCCAGTGAAAGCCAAAACGCACTATTAGTGTGTAATGCTCATTAATCAAGTCTCATACAGGACTCCAGACACATAGGCCTCCAGACAACTACCTCCACCCAAAGTCAACAAGGACTTAAAAGAAAAGGGAATGGGATCTCCTCCATTCCAACCCTCCTCACCTCTTTAAAAACTGAACAGGTTACCTGAGAAATTACAAAGTTAATAGAACTGGCCCAAGAGCCTAGAAAAATCAGTCAGCTACTTTCTTTACCCAATTTTTTTTACAGGTACAGTATAAAGTGGAGGGGTAGAGGAATGTTGAAAATACTTCCCGTTATCTTTCTCAAAAAGCCTTTCAGTTTAATCTAACCTTAAATGTGATGATATTGTCTAGGACAGTGGAATTCAACTTGTAGTCCAAGGAGGCCTGCAATAAGTTAATGAAAGATTTCTTGGTATTATTACAGTCAATTTTACATTTTCATAATTTACACAGTTCATAATCATAATAATTACAGGCCGAAATTTAGAGTTCTACTTTCACTTAAAACATTTACTCTAAATTTGAATTGCAAGATATTTTAGGTTAAATATATTTGCATGACTCTGTTAATGGTGGTCCTCAAGAGCTTCCGACTGTGATTTGGTGGTCCTCAAGAGCTTCCGACTGTGATTTGGTGGTCCTCAAGAGCTTCCGACTGCGATTTGGTGGTCCTCAAGAGCTTCCGACTGCGATTTGGTGGTCCTCAAGAGCTTCCGACTGCGATTTGGTGGTCCTCAAGAGCTTCCGACTGTGATTTGGTGGTCCTCAAGAGCTTCCAACTGTGATTTGGTGGTCCTCAAGAGCTTCCGACTGCGATTTGGTGGTCCTCAAGAGCTTCCGACTGTGATTTGGTGGTCTTCAAGAGCTTCTGACTGTGATTTGGTGATCCGCAGAATGGGAAAGGTTGGTAACCGCTTGCAGCAGACACACAAAATAAACTGGCAGTCATGGCCGTCTTTAATAAGGAAGACTGGACTGATCCAGGAGGCTCACAATACTTGGACAGGCCCTGCACACACATGGGACCAATACGCCAGAAAGTATGGGTCTGACACAAACCACTGAGGTATGGATAAACTCTAAAAGGGTTCCTTAGACTACTGTGACAGAGAGACAGAGAGAGAGAGAGAAAGAGGGAGAGTGAGCGAGAGAGGACAGGTCGAAAAGAGAGAGAGATAATGAAGAGAGAGACAGACTCAAAAAGTGAGGGAGAAACGCTGTTGCTTTATCAGTAAGGAGCTGATATGGAAACCCAACAAAATTGTTTTATAATCAGCAAGCCGGCAGACTGTACACTATTAAACTTTGCAGCTGGGTCCTTCTCTCTCCAGATGCATGTGTAGCGGAGTTGGGCAGCAAGAGAGGCGGAGGGCTGTCTCCGTAGGCAACGGAGGGTATTGTGGCAGCCCCAAACCAGTAGGCCTTCCAGCTCTGAGCGCTGACTAGGCAGGACAGCAGCCCAGAAGGAATGTGGAGAAAAATGAGGCTGCTGTTGCTTGTAAATCAGTCAGATGCTGAAATAAAACGGTTTTCTCATCTCAGTGCCTTTGTTTTCCCCAACCCAACCACCTCCCCACATCGTCAAACCGTTCCCATTCATATTCTCAATGGATGTATTGTGTTTTAATTGCACAAAATGTGGTAATAACAGTACAACCCACCACTATTATCTAACCCTCTTTCCACAGGACTGTAAAGTACATTTTTCCTTAGCAGAGCCTCCAGCAGCAGAGTATCATTTAGTGCTGTGTTTTGTGGGTAAAAACTACAGTTCCACCTCGCCCTGGATAAATGAGTCACAAATCACAAAACAACTTAAGCTTGTTAAAGGCTTGGTAAGCGTGTTAATTGGCCAACACCCTGTAACAGGCTGAGACAGATCTCTGCTTCTCTTATCATGAAGCAACACTCTCTTTCTTCATTCACTCAGGCATGGCAAATGTATTCTATCAAGGCAAACAAACGTGGGATGTATTCTTTCACTGCTGCTAGAGACAGGACTGCACACCGAAAATAAAAGTGTCCTTTTTCTTAAGGCTCTAGCTTGTGCTACTTCGTAGCTGTTTTGGCCCTGAGCACGGACGGAAGAGGCGGCCTGGGAGAGACTGCATGCCTGGACAGGTACATTAGGCTGGTGCCACGCCAGGTGCTCCCATTTAAAGAGGCAGTCACACAGACCGAGCAATGCCTTAGGCTGTGGAGTTAAACAAAGGAGCAGCAAATGACAATTTGTTCAACTTGCCTGCTTCACAATGTGATATCGCCAGGCTGACGTGAGATGATGCCACACATGGATCTCGAACCGAGTTGAGTAACACAATACACTGTAAAGTGTTATTCTTTTTGACCCGCTCAGCAACGCCCAACTGTACGATATGCGTCAGGGTGTTGACGCTACGGTATTGCCCCGGTAACCATGGGCCACAGGAAGCAGAGTGAGAACTCTCATATCTGTGGCTGATGCTGAGTCAGATTGGAATTTATCCTGTTTGGGTCTTCCCACAGGTCTACGTCAGGAGACGGAGACAGCAGCGAGCTCCTAATAAGGACGGGGGCAGGTGTTCCAGGGTCTGTGCAACACATTAGGAACACCCACCTCCTGCGCTACTGTATTGCAGTCACAGTGGTATTCTATATAATATGTCAGTCAGATGCGTGGCTATATGTTTTTCCATGAAGGAAAATGCAGTGGAAGAATTATCAAAATAGTCAGACACATCCACAGTGTGTCACACACACACACAAACACACACAGATAAACATACACAGCATAATAACCAACTTACAATCAGAGGGCTTCTATCCCATAATGCAGCAGACAGCAGACAGGCAGCCACCACATAGGATGAGAGCATGACGGTAGCTGACGGAGAGGGGCACTGATAAGACTGATCAGAGATCACTTACCTACTCTGAAGTTAGGGGCAGTGAGCGTGTCAGTGGCATGGCCGTTCTCACTGATGATGGTGGTGGTGTTCCCCAGCTCACAGTTGTTTTGGCACCGGCCTCCCGCACACGTCACCTTGCAGATGGTGGGCGTGAAGACCACCTTGATACGGCCCGTGTGGTTCCCCACTGCCGTATGGGATGCACAGCACATCAGCAGACCGAAGAGGGAGAGGAGGGAGATTCTAGTCAGTCTTGTATCCATTGGTTGGTTGGTAATATAGTACCTTGAGTGAGCAGTCACGAACAATCACCAACAAAGAGATTCAGTCAAGACAATAACTGACAGGACTGTTGTCGTCTCTATTCACATATACTCTGGTGTCTTTCTCTTTCCTTTTTCTCTCTCCTACTGCTCCTAAATCCGGTGGCGTCTCTGAAACATGAGGAGGGAATGAGAAAAAATCGGAGAGAGAGCTCAGCAAACAAAACTCTGGGATGCACTCCAATTCTTCATCAACAGTCAAGTTCCCTGAGAGGTGCGTATTGGCAGATCACAATGCCATGCTTTATTGCAAAGCGTGGGCATAGCAGCCTAGTCGGCCCTGGCTTCTCACTTTCCCCCTCCCTCCCTCTCTTCTGCTTTTTCCTTCTCACTTTCTCTCTCTCTCCCTACCGTCTCCTACCTAGCGAATTTTCGAAGACTTTGGCGCCGTTGTCTGAAAGAAACCTCTTCCAAAATGCTTTGCTTTGTATCCTCCTGAGATCCCCTCCTCTGTCTCTCTCTGGACGGATGGATGAAGTGATGAAGTGCCCACTATACTGAGATAAAAACCAGTCTAACCGCCCAACCTCTCCCTATCCGATACTCTGCCTTCCCCTCAATACCAAACCCAGCCCTCAAGACAGACAGACAGACAGACAGACAGACAGAGTGGGTGAGTGAGATAGAGAGAGAAGGAGACTAGCAAGACAGAGAGAAGAGTTTTGACCACAAACATCTGTCCTGGGTCAACCGCATCTCTTACCAGACTACCCTCCAACTTTCCCCCTTCTACTTTAGTGTATCCAGAGACACAAGTCTCTATAGACAGTTCCTCAGCACCACTTCCTATTTTTGTCCAATGCACTTCTCCCTTTTCCTTGCAACTAACATCTCCCTCTACGTCCTGGCTTTACCCCCCCCTCCACCCCTCAAAACTTTTCCCAAACCCCAGACTCCTGAGCTCAACGTTTCGTCTGCGGCTGTCAGCTGTTCACCCCAGACAGAGCTGAGACACAGGGACCACGGCCAAAGGAGGAGAGAGAGAGATTTTTCTCTAAACCAGAGAGCAGGCAAAACCACTGGATTAGAGGCTTTGGGCTCCCTAAATATTTGCTATAAGGTGAAAAAAGATGTAGATATAAAGAGGAACTAATGGGAAGTAGTTAGACTCCAAAGACAAATATACAGTTGGTTTTAAACCCGAGCCAGGCTCGCATGACACAGGTAACAGTCACTGTATTTTAAAGACGTTTACAAAGTCTATTTTGAAAAATGTCGTTTTCAAGCAGAAGGAAGGAGAGCCAGCATTTGCAAGCAGGCATTGGTCTGATTGAGTCTGGCATGGTCGGGATGATGGGGGAAACGATCTGCATTAACAACCTGTTCAGCTCCTTTAAGACTCAACAGACATATCAGGCTCCACTAAGCCCCTGGCTCCTATTAGGGTTCTATACACACAAGCCATTAACCTCTCCATCAAACTGCTTTTGCCTGCTGAAAGTTCCTACAGTCTTTACCTGCAGTTTAATGTCCCGCATCGCAAGATGGCTTTCTGTGTCTGCTATTCTACGCAATTTCTCCAAACTGCTCGGTTGGGCAAGAGGAGCATCTCTTATAAGACATCACCTAACACATGGTTCAGTCTCTCTGCACTCGGGCTCTGGCATACGGCGTATTACGATGGATTTCCTCCATCACCTAATCGCACCATAACCGCGTCTTCTCCCCAGGGCCTGAGGATTCATTCAGCCAGTACCACCCAGAAGTTTGTAGCTCTTTACTGAATGTTCTTGGGTTTCTGGGTGCTTAAGTTGCTCCCACGGTGGCCTCCGTTGAGTGAAGGTCCGGGTATCAACGCTGACAGGAGGCATTGAGACTTAGGCTTGGGAGAGACATCGCATTCAAAATGGAGGCCTACAGAGGGCAATGCCTTTCCCTGACAGCTCTCTCCCTGCAATATGTTCAACACAAGCCTTAACTACAACAACACAGCCTGGAGCACAAGAGTCCCAGGCGTCAGCAGTGATAAAACACATCCGCCTTCATACCCCTTCAGCGTCCCCTCCCTCCATCTCTCCTTTGCCTCCAGAAGTGTGCGCAGGCAAGTCCTTGACACAGCACAGCAGACTCCCAGCTCCGTGGAGCATATGGAGAGAGGAGCTGGAGGAGCATTTCATACAAAACACAGACATCAATCAGCAGGGAGGATGCAGGGGCTCATCGGAGGAGGGGGCCGGGAACACACGGGCTAGACAGGAGAACACACGGGCTAGACAGGAGAACACACGGGCTAGACAGGAGAACACACGGGCTAAACAGGAGAACACACATCTGCAAGGAAGGGCTTCGTCTGCTGGACCTCCGGGGATTCAGTGTGTCCCCATATGGGTGGGAAGGACGGCAGCCTCAAAGGCCAAAGCGGTGCCTTTCAGTGCGACAGAGAGCGCAGGGGCCTAATTTGCCTGTCTGTGTGGGAGAGCCGAGGGCTGGTGGAGAGAATGGCTTTCCCAGACACGGCACCACAGCTAGCTGCTGACAGGCCGTCTGTCGCGTGGGACAGGGCTGACAGAGAAACGGCGGGCCCAGCGATTTAAGAGCACAAACATTCTCCCCTGTCTTCTACTTCAGCAGGCAGCGTACCAACACCACTGCACACTGGGCTAAAACCAACAGTGACGTTCCCGGCAACGAGGTACCCCAAGACTTGAGAGGAGGTCCACAGTGACGTGCCCAGCAATGGGGTAGCCCAAGACTTCAGAGGAGGTCCACAGTGACATGCCCGGCAATAGGGTAGCCCAAGAGTTGAGAGGAGGTCCACAGTGACATGCCCAGCAACGGGGTATCCCAAGACTTAGTGACGTGCGTATGTGCTGCAAGTGTTTCACGGGATGGTGAAAAGCTTTGTGTTGTGTGCTGGGTTGCTTTTTTTTAATGGGGTGAAAGCCCCCTCTGCCTCCTCTCTGTCTCTCCCTATCGTCTCTCTCTGATGTCTGGACATGTCGATCCCACACTGGAGCTCTATCAAAGTGGACTGGGTTTATTTGTAGCTGTGTGGCTGGGCTGGGGCTTCCTGAGGACTGCGGCCACAAGCGCCCCAGAGGGGAGTGGGAGGAAGACTGTTGTGTCTGCAGACTCCTCCGCTAATAGCACAGAGACTGTCTGGGGAGACGATCTTGGAGCCATTCACTTTCAGGTCAGCAAATTCATCAACCCATCCTAACCTAAGCAGACATCCACTGGGAAGTCTAACAGGCGGTTAAAAGATGTATACACTCTGCCAACACAGTACTGTATACCTAGGTGTACAGCATAGCAGATGAATAACCTTAAATATACAGTAAGATGAAGCCACCTCCAAGCCTTATGCTATTCATGGGTCTCACTTTCAGAAGCCGTTTAACTGTGTGACCCCATTGTAAAGCGTAAATGTCAGGTCATGTGTCTTCCATGGTGAGCGCTGTGAAGCTATTCAATGGGGGAACTTTAGGAGGAGCTGATAAGAGCAAACTGAAGCTCAGCCTGTAACATTCATATCCGTCGGTGACACTTGTTGTTTCAGCAATTGAGGGTTCCTCTGTTGGATGACACAGTTTATCGCCTTGCTCTGTCATTTCATTTTCTACCCCCACTCTCTTGCGGCTTTTATCTGAAATTGCCCTCTGAAAATGAGGGTAATAATTCATTTTAGACAGCGCCAAGCAGCAGGCAATGTTTAACTCTTTATGCCTTTACCACTGGGGCTGCAGTTTGAAAAATCCAATTGCTGCCCAACTTGAAGCTCAGCATTCCCCATGAGTTAACAACATTACAGCAGATGTGGATCTGTTTGTGTATTTTATTGTGTTTTTATATATACACATCCTTTATTCAATTTTATAAAATTGTATAATGCATTTAAAGTATTCAAATCTCTGACCAATTCTCTCATATTACTGAATTACAAATGGTACATTGAAATTTAATTCTGTTTGATATTTTACTTTAACACACTGAAACAAAATCAATTATTAAATGGTGACATTGATTTAAAATGGTAAATATTTGTAAGACAAAAACGGCAATACAGTATGTTGCTTGCACGAGTATTAAACTTTTACACACAAATATTTGGAAGAGGCACCATACGCTGCAATAAGAGTTTTAAGTGTTTTGGTAAGTATTTACCAACTTAACACGCAGTGTCTGAGTCAGATTTCCTCCAGGTTGTTCAGGTTGGTTGAACAACGCTTGGGACTGAGATCAGGTCTTTGACTGGGCCACTGTAGGACATGTGTCTTGAGACACTCCAATGTTGCTTTGGTCTTGTGCTTGAGATCATTGTTCAGCTGAAAGGTGAATTTCCTCCCAAGTTAATTTTTTTTAGTAGACTTATCTATTCTTCTTTCAACGTTCTCCAAAGTCCCTGTCGGTGAGAAGTATCCTCACAGCATGATGCTGTCACCACCCTATTACACGGTAGGGATGATGTGTGATAAGGCATGGGCAGTGCTGGGGCCACAGGCAGCGCTTTGAATTTTAGACAAAAAAACTCTCTCTTGGTCTCATCTGACTATAAAACATTTTCCCACATCGTCGCTGGGTCACTCTCATGCTTACATACAGTACTTTTGAGTAATGGCTTCTTTTAGGCTATCCTTCAGTACAGGTCATTCTAATTGCAGAACTTTTGATTTGGTTGACTGGTGCACCATTACTCCACTCCCAGACACTGAACTCTGTAGCTCACTCAAAGTGGTTGTTGGCCTCTCTGCGGCTTCTCTCACAAGGGACCGTGTTTGAGTGCTGAGTTTTGAGGGACGGTCTTTTCTTTCCAGAGCCTTGGTGGTGTGATGTGTCTTCCAATTTCAGATTATTGATCCAATTGGGCTCACTTGGGATATCCAAAGAGTTGGATAGTGATTTGTACTGTACCTTTCTCTGAAGCTATGCGTTTGTATTGCTTTATCAGTAACTTCTTTCAGATTAATAACCTGACCCTGATCCTACAACATTTTTTATCCAGAAAATGTGAGAGCAACTTTGTGAGATTGGTTGAGAGGTGGAGGCTAAAGGTAAGATAACTGTATCCTCATCTGGGCAATTTCTTTCATCTGTGTAAATTGTGGTCTTCCACGGCAGAGGGGTGGAATAACAACTCAAACAACATTATATGTACATATGTATTGTATATAAAAAAACTCCTTTTACAGCTATTTTACCATGAAAGTATGCTACAGTATCAACACATTCAACAACCAGGGAACAATTAGGGTTAGCTGTATAGGTCAGGGACAGAATGACAGTGTTTTCCATCTTGAGTCCCTGGGATTAGAAGAAGCAACCTACAGTTTACATCCAACACTCTTGACCACTACGTAACCCAGTCACCACATAGAGTAAAACCTACTAAATACTGGAAGTAAACAATGAAAAAAGGCTCTAGCATCCCTCATGCCATTCCCCAAAAAACACAACCAACCAAGGAAGAGTTAGAAAATGTATTTAACATGCAGTCACTTCTCTGACTAGCAGCTAGGCAGCTGACATAAGGAAGATGTCTATGTAGAGTCCTCATCTAAGGATGTACATCTTCTTGTTCTCAATTTCAACATTAGCTAAATCTCCAATAACCATAAACATTCTGGCTCTAAATTCAAAAACAACGTTTCCTTTGCTCCAACTTTCTCTGAATACTTAAACTGTGGGGGGAGAGTCGGCCACTACTGGCTCCTATAACGTGAGAAATGGGTACAGCGCAAATCCCATGTTAAAATAATGACAGACTGACCTAACTAAAGCAGAGCTATCGTGTCTGTTTGACAGTGATTAACGGTCTGCTTGATCAGACTCCAGCTGTAAAACAACAAACAAGCCGGCGTAATTGGCTCAGCTGGATCAGCTGACACTAGCTGGTGTCATGCCGTGCGGTCTGCCCTATGAAAAGAGAGCCAAGTGAGACGCTGTCACCCAGTCACAGAACTTCCTAGGCCCTGATATCAGTTGTCCCTAGTCTCCGCCCAGTACCAGAAAAGCAGGGAGAGCTGAGGAATCGAAATACTCAACAAAAGGCACTATTATAGAAACAAATACAGTTAAATTATGAAATCAAACATTTAAGTTTCTGAAGACTTTGCTTACTACTACATTACCAATGGCTGGTAAAGAGGTGGAACATTTCTCAGAGTCAATAATCGCTTCACAAATACTAGCTGACTGAGATCAGAGATTTGGCTAAGTAAGTAAATATGACTGTTTATATCTGTGGGCAGACAATTCTAGTCGCTAACCATCTTTAATGGAGGAAGGTGTTCCTATAGAGTTAATCCACAATTAAAGGACGTGGGGCACTGAAGGAGGTCTACTCACCGTTGAGAGGACTGTGTCCCATCGTCAGGGGAATGGGTCTGTCAGGCTGATGTTGGACGTGCGTCTGGGTGTGTGTGGTGTGTGTGTGGTAGTACTTGGGCTTCAGGACAAACTGCTGACTACCAGGCCGGACTCTGGAAGGGAGAAAGAACATACACTATAAAGAACACTTTCACCTGTAGCAGGTAGGGAATTCCCTTTCACACTGAAGTAATACATTAGCGATTAGTTCTGAAACTGGTACCTCACATGGTATGAATGTTAGACCTTTATGAACCCTCCTAAGGCCCACATCTCCTATGTGAAGATGACGGGAGGAGAGAGGGTCATGAGACAAGACCACTGGCCAGAAACCCAAAGTATGAACCTAATCTCCCTCCGAGAAGGGTGATGAAACACAGATACATCCTCAACACTTGGAGAAGGAGGGGAGAAAACAACAAGATTGCCCTCTGTAGTCCTTACAAAATGGCTAAAGCAAACAGGACACAAAGAGTTAAATGACAACAAGGGCAAGAGGATGGGGAGGATAATATTGAAACAAGGCACCCACTCCTAACCACTATGCTAAACATCCGTCAGCTCCAATAAAATGTAACTTGTTTAAACTAGAGAAAGATAAATCTGGTCATCTGGTTCAGGACTGCTGAGCAATATTGCCAGAGACAGTGGTAGAGCAGAGCTTTTCTCTTTACAGCATAACCGTATCAAATTGTCAACTGCCTCAGAAAAACCACTGGGTCATGGCAACAGAAGACAAAGGACAAAAATATTTGTTTATTTATTTATTTTTTTCTGAGCCTAACAATATGGTGTTGATACAGGCTTGTAAACGGTTTCTAAAAAGGGGAGGATAAAGTGACAAAAGCCCTGAATAATCTTCATACGCCTTTAGGGAGACAACAATGTGTTGGCCAAGAAATAGCTTATCATTAGCAGAGGCACAGCCAAGTCCCCGTTTCCATTCAAAACCCAAGTATTTCATTTACATTTCATTTCGACAGCTAGCTAGAAGCCTTCCTCAAGCTACTGCATTAAGTAATGTACACACATAACATAAAATAAACACACTTGTAGAATAATTATTATGTCCTCCAGTCCCATATTCAAGTCATAGTGTCTCACTCATATACACAAAAACACGTTTTTTCGCTCCTTGTGCGGTGTAGAAAACTGGAAATCGATGTTGACTACTCCTTAACCCTAACCTCAACTCCCAAACCTTTTGCCTTAACTTAAACTCACCTAATTCTGAACCCCAAACCTTAATGCCTAAACCGGAAACTAACCCAAATTCTAACACTAAACCAAACTATACAGTAGCTCACTAAATTATTCACCCCCCTTTAGACTTTTCCACATCTTATTGTGTTACAACTGATCAACAGAAATAAAGGACATGTTGCCAAAGTGCAAATTAAAATCTGCAAATTGTTCTAAATTAATACCAAATATAATACAGAAAATTATTGATTGTACAAGTATTCACTCATTTGCAATGTCATACCTGAATGCAGTGGTACAACCGATTGTCTTTACAAGTTACATAATAAGTAGAATGGAGTCCACCTGTGTGCAGTTAAGGTGTTTCACATGATTTCAGGTTAAATCCACCAGTCTCTAGGTGGTCCCACAGTTGGATTGAATCCTTCCTAACAAAACCTACATCATGAAGACGAAGGGGGCAAATCTGGAATTAGATTCTTCAAAAGCACCAATCAGGGGTAGGGTATAACAACATTTCCACAACAAGGCATTGAATATCTCACAGAGCACAGTAAAGTCTATTATTAATAAGAGATGGAGGGAATATGGCACAACAATGAATCTGTGCAGAACAGACCATCCTCAAAAACTTAAAAATTTACAGTCTTCCACGGCTGAGCTGGGAGACACTGTGCATACTGCCACAATAATCTATGGAAGAGTGGCAAAAAGAAAACAGCTCATATCATACAAGGCAAAATGGATGCAGCAAAGTACAGCGAAATCCTGGAAGAAAACCTGCTGAAGTCTGCAAGAGACCTGGGACTTGGGAGAAGATTCATCTCTCAGCAGGACAATGACCCCAAACATACAGACAAAGCCACATTGGAGTGGCTTAAAAACAATGTCCTGGACTGGCCCAGTCAAAACCTCAACTTCAATCCAATTGAGAAAGTGGAAAGAATTAAAAAGTGAGCTTGATTGAGCAATTGAGCAAAAAGTGTCCAGATTTGCATAGCGGCTTCTCCAAATGGACTCACGGCTATAACTGTTGCCAAAGGTGCCTCCATAAAATATTTACTAAACGGTGAATACTTATGCAATCAATTACTTTCTGTATTTGTAATTAATTTAGAACAATTTGTAGATTTTTTTTCCACTCTGACATTAAAAACCTTGTGGGAATAATATGTCAGGTTTCACAGGTTTGTCGGGATATCAGGTCCTCACCTATACTCGGATCAAAAAAACCTGGATCACAAACACACACAAGGTGAAGTTGTCTTTCAATGCCACCTGTCTGTGGGCTTGACACTGGCCCTTATTACATCATGTCATCTCATTGAAGTCAACATCTGAAAGGCTTCAACTGACTCTGTTAATGAGAACTGGGTGGGTCACCACAACAACCAAGTGTGTCATTGAAAGCCCTTGTCACTTTCACAAAAGAAAATAACATAAGCAAAAGCAAAAACGAGGCTGCTACGTTGACTTCTCTCTTTCCACGTCTCCCAGTTAATTCAAAACCAGGATGGGTTTTATCCTTCATTTGGTCCTTGGGGCGGAGTGTGGTGGTGGACATTAACATTGGTATACACCTCACGCATCGTAACAGAGCGTATGTACACAACATCATGACAGAGCATATGTACACATTTTATATATATAGCTCCGTAAAAAATTAAGAGACCACTGCACCTTTATCTTTCCTTTCCAAAAAAGTTGAAAAGGAAGGTTTTGAGTGAGGAACAGAAGGGTTAAAATTAAGAGACCACTGCATACGGAACGCTTCTGTTCCTCACTCAAGACTTTCCTTTTAAACTGTTTTGGAAAGGAAAGAAAAAGGTGCAGTGGTCTCTTAATTTTTTCCGGAGCTGTGTGTGTGTGTGTGTGTGTATGTATATATATACAGTGGATATAAAAAGTCTACACACCCCTGTGAAAATGCCAGGTTTTTGTGATGTAAAAGAATGAGACAAAGATAAATCATGTCAGAACTTTTTCCACTTTTAATGTGACCTATAATGGGAACAATTCAATTGAAAAGCAAACTGAAATCTTTGAGGGGGAAAAATGAAAAATAAAAACCTTACAATAACCTGGTTGCATAAGTGTGCACACCCTCTTATAACTGGGGATGTGGCTGTGTTCAGAATTAACCAATCACATTCAAACTCATGTTAAACAGAAGTCATTACACACCTACCATCATTTAAAGTGACTCTGATTAATCACAAATAAAGTTCAGCTGTTCTAGTAGGATTTTCCTGACATTTTCTTAGTTGCATCTCAGAGCAAAAGCCATGGTCCGCAGAGAGCTTCCAAAGCATCAGAGATCTAATTGTTGAAAGATATCAGTCAGGAGAAGGGTGCAAACGAATTTCCAAAGCATTAGATATACCATGGAACACAGCGAAGACAGTCATCATCAAGTGGAGAAAATATGGCACAACAGAGACATTACCAAGAACTGGATGTCCCTCCAAAATTGATGAAAAGACGAGAAGAAAACTGGTCAGGGAGGCTTCCAAGAGGCCTACAGCAACATTAAAGGAACTGCAGGAATTTCTGGCAAGTACTGGCTGTGTGCTACATGTGACAACTTTCTCCCGTATTCTTCATATGAATGGGCTATGGGGTAGGGTGGCAAGACGGAAGCCTTTTCTTACAAAGAAAAACAACAGGCCACAATCAACAACCTGATCAACTCTATGCGAAGGAGATGTGTTGCACTGCATGAGGCAAATGATGGTCACACCAGATACTGACTGGTTTTCGGACCCCCTTGGACCCCCCCAATATAGTGAAACTGCACATTTTTGAGTGGCCTTTTATTGTGGCCAGCCTAAGGCACACCTGTGCAATACTCATGCTGTCTGATCAGTATCTTGATGTGCCACACCTGTGAGGTGGATGGATTATCTCGGCAAAGGAGAAGTGCTCACTAACACAGATTTAGACAGATTTGTGAACAATATTTGAGAGAAATAGGCCTTTTGTGTACATAGAGAAAGTCTTAGATCTTTGAGTTCAGCTCATGATGAATGGGGGCAAAAACAAAAGTGTTGCGTTTATAATTTTGTT
>JACXGI010000078.1:45489-58664 GCA_016801175.1 Esox masquinongy | reverse complement strand
TATATATATATATATACACACATTTTGAATAAATGTCCTTGCCACACAAAAAGACTGAACGATCTGGGAACATGATGCTCTGTGTCTGTGTTCTTGTAAAGTGTTTAGAGGCCTTTAGGGGGGCATCAGGTGCCAAACACAGCCTCTGCTTTCATCCCCCACCACCACCGATCCCCACTCCACCCTACCCCTCACTGGGTGAGAATTGTTTAACTTCTGCAGTCGAGCGACGCCTTTCATCTGCCAATACAGTCGTGGTGTGCAGACTGTCACAACAAACCAATATTTGGGTTTCTTTGCAACTGGACCATGCGTAGCATTCTTTGCTACTCGGACTGTAAAATGCAAGTGTGGGCCATACTCTACAGTGTGCATAGCTGGCCGTTATTTGCCTTGTTCTGTTATTTACCGTTTATGGGTTTCCATGTGATCGCGTTTGATTGGCCACAATTGCAGTATCTGACATTCTTTATAGCCCTTTGTGGCCAGAAACCCAACACTTCAGCTCATACAGTGCATTCCTGCCTTTATAACATGTAATCGCAGACCTATATGTAAAATATTTGGTATGCTTGTTAGTGTACCTATGAGGACTAGCTAGGCTAGGATAAAATTGGTTGAGCATGACTAAATGGAAGCAACTGTCTTTTCCCTTTGGCAACTGTAGAATAGGAGCATTGTTGTTGGATCTGTTGTTGATAGTGGCCCAAAATGCACGTAACGTCAAAATGTTTACACGAGATACAGACATCCAGGACCTCAGAGAATGACATTTTTCCAAAGAAGACAGAGAGGGTAGGGTAGAAGGATATGGTAAAGGAAGGTACGAAATAGAGACTTACTGCCAGACATGTTCAAATACAAAAGAGAAAGAGACTGAGAGCCAGAAAGACAAAGAGGGTGAGAATGGAACTGAATTGAATTGAGAAAGAGAGCATTTCGCAACTGTCCTCAGTTGTCTTCTCTCCTGTCTCTCTTTCCAAATGCCCTGCGGTGATCTAATCTGCAGCGCCTGCCATGCTCAAATGCCTGCCTGATGTAATGTGTTTGAACAAAGAAGAAACATATTCCAGCCCCCCGGTCACATCACAAAAAGTGACAGTAATTCTCTCCTTTATTAGAGAGAATATGGCCAAACCAACACTTATAACAATAGCATTGACTGGTGTCCTGGCGCGAGCTAGCACAGAGCACCCTACATTGAAAAAGTAGATTTTTTTCCCCATCTAGGATGGACAACCACACCGTATTTTCTAGTGTTTGATTAAACTTGAGATCAATGGAAGTGAGAGGTCAGGCTATAGGAAAAATGCACACTTAGGTCTAACTTGCCTCCCCAAAACAATTAACTTTCCAAATCTGTATTTTTTTTAATGGGTCACCAACCAACCACATTCGACACAATGACACCACCAGGGCCCAGATGGGCCAAGAGAGACTTTGCCCAGGGTTACTCTTATCACAGAGTAAACAAAAGTATGACAAAAAAGGTAGTATCTCCATCAATAAAATCCAGAGGCTTTCCCAACATTTAAATGAGAAAAGAACTCTTGCAGTGATAGAAAATCAAAGAGATTGTGTGCTGTACAAGATCTCCTTATCTTGGGCATGATTAGACAACTTAAAAAGAAAAACTGAATTAGCCAGGCTGAGTCCTAACTCAAATGCTCCTCCTTTCAGAGAGTCTGTAGTGGTTGTTTTGATGTTGTCAGCACGATGCATTAATAATGAAGGGGGCTGTGTTTTTACTGTTGTTTCTGTTCCCTGTATCCGTCCTGTATTTCTCACATTCTAAACCACAGGGACAGCCACCCAAGCTACATCCTCTCCCATTACAACTGTTGAATTTTCAAATCCAAACAATGATACTGCATGTCTCAACCTCCCTGACCTAATGGGAAAATCAGAAAAATCCATGGCAAAAAACAAAAAAACACCATACCAGTCATCAAACCCTTCAAATACTTTTTTAGGGCAAAGCCCCAACAGTGCTCACCAGATTACTGTGGTTGGTGCAAGTGAGAATGTCACGAACATAGTCAGTTAAAAGCTCATTAAAATATGTTGGTGTTTGATGACTTTGTGCAGAGTACACTTTAGGCAAAACAGTTTTTCTCCCAGGTTTTGTTCCATTTTCTGCATTGTTGCAAATTAGAACAAGTCTCTGCAAATGGTCCTACCTCACCTGAAAACAGTGGCAAACTACCACTGGCTCCAATGAGAAAGTGGGGGAATGTTTTCCAAATGTAACATAAATTCTACACGCTTGGAGCCAGTAGTTTATTCAAAAGATTTGGCTAATAAAGAACTCTCCAGACAGCCAATGGAGGTGTGAATATGATGTGATTTTGGTTAACTGAGATAAAAAAAATACTTTGTGAGAACCAATTCATGCATTTGTTTTTTTTCTGAGCAGATATTCCTGAAAATATGGCCTCCTGTCCAGACCAGAGACTTAAAAAGCTGATCCTTACTGTGAGAAACTATGAGTTCACAGCTGCTTATAAGTTGTACTGTTTAATATATGATTATGCCTACAGCATAAAACCCACCTACTCTCCATTACCCCAGGTGTAAAGGTTCTGTTGTATCATTCCTAATATACAAGACCATAAGTCACTTAGACCTGCTAGCCAAGCTTCAGTTGGGCTGAAGAGAAGAAAAACAACTGTAAAAACATACAGAACATACAAAAAACGGGAGAACGTTTTTACAATCAAGGTTGTCCTTTCAACAGACCTATGAATAAAATCATTACTTACTGTACAGAAAGTAACGATAGGCTGCTGTTCTTGTAAAGTTCCCTCTCCAAACTCACTAACTTCACAAACCCTCTAGTAGCATGTAGGGAATATTTGGCCTTGAGACAACATCAAAACATTGGGGTGGTGAAAAGCTGATACAAATCACAGTTTCAAACAATTTACAGGACAAATTATTTCACTGTGGGGAGAGGGACTGATGGGTGCTTGCCATTTCCCCTCCTCCAGTTGATGTGGTTTTCCTGCACATGAAAACTTGAGGATTGAAGAATGCTGGTGTGGAACGAGTGCTGAAACCAGTTGGCAAATCGTAAGCGTCTCGCAGACAACATCCATCAAAGCAAAGATTTGTCATGATTTTTTGGGGCTGCTTGTCCCAGCCTTCATACCGGCTGTGACAGACGTGATACAGTACCAGTTGTCCTCCCCATACTCTACACTGCCTACCACAACACTACCAAGGCTTTTCAGAGGACGTTTGACAGAAGTCTGGACAGACCAGCCAACCCACCCAAACCAAGGCTCACTTCTGATACCTTTCTACAGTTCCGACTTCAAAAACGGAGACTGGGTTGTATTTCAAGACAAAACAAACAAGTAAGGGAACTTAAAGAGTTCAACACCTGTGCAGGACTGCTTTATAAAACTCCTCAAAAAAAAGTTAGCAATGAAGACAACATATGTTGATACAATATTATGTCTGGGACTGCAAGGATGCAAACACAGACAGGAAAACAAAAGTTAAGGAATAACAACCTGTACAACAATGTACTGTATGAGAGCATATTTTTCCATGAATTACTGCCAACGTATCCAGCGATAAACAATATGTTTTTTGAAAACAACATACCAAATAATCGGTCACGTGACGAAGGCCTTTTACTATTGTCACAGTGCACTACAGGAGTCTTTGAATAACATTCACTTTCCAAACATTCCACTGTGGTGAGACTGCCCCTGTAGAGGATCGATAGAACAAAGGGCTTTCCTATTTCACAAAGGGTGGTCCTACCGTCCATCCCCGACAATCCCCCGCTCCAGTGCCAACCTCAGCCAGTTGAGTTGCTACTGAGCCTCAGTGTGCGTAATGACACACGGCTTCCCAGACATACCAGTAAGAGGTGGACACCACAATGCCGCCAGGCTACTGCGGCGGAAAACAGAGTGACAACAACTCACTGTCAATCGAGAGAGAGGTGAACCGTAAACTCTTAAACCGCGTCGGACAGTTCAGCAGTGACGGGCCGCCTCCACTAGATGATGACAGGTGCCTTCGCTCCAGTCAAAATCTGCGTTAGTGGGCGACTGCTGGGGTGGTTTTTTATGACAGTGTCCACGTTACTCTGGGCTCGGTGCCAGCAGGTACAGAGGGGGCTACAGTGGAATGGCTCACTGTGAGGTCCGAATTTTATGCCTCATTAAATACCACAATGAAGGGACTGCATCATCATTCAGCAGAACCAGACACACAGGTGGAATTATTCATCGTAGCAGTCAAATTCAGAAATGGGCTTTGGAGCAGAGACTCAAAGGACGGCAGGCGGCTATCCAAATAGATGTTCTACTCACTCCATTTTTTTTTCGTCTTCAGCGAGGCTTGCTGAGGTCGCATGCATTGTGACAGCAGGGGCCTTGAGTCGCTTTGTAGCTGAAGTGTGGTGAAAATAGGCAGTATCCTATTTGCTATTCTGGCAAGCGTGGAGGTAAAAATAAAGTCAGTGTGAACAGACTGATCTACACTCTTTTCTGATTGGCCAGCTAGCTTAGGGAACAACTGGCAATTCCATGAACTAATACTTAAACTCCAAACAGAGGGACGGAATATAATTGCCCAATACCAGTTAGAGGCATAGTTCACATAATTTATCTTTCCAAATAGGTCAGATATATACAGTGGGCCATCTACTGAGAGTGTAAATGCCAGAGCTTTCCTGCAGTCACATGGTGAATGTGCTCTGAATTCTGATCATGCTGTATGACTTTATTAAAGATAAGCTGCTTATCTCTGCTTAGTCCTAGGGATTGAAACTCTGGGAGATAGCGGGGAGATTGTTGAAATGAATCCAGGGCTCTTAACAATGCACAACATAAGGACTAATGATAATTTCTCTCTTTACAAACACATCAATTCAGTGGTCACACAAACTGTGAAAATAATATGAAAGTATCAGGAAAAGAGGATTCCTGACAGAGGATAGACCCTTTTGAAATTCTTTGAAAAAGAGGGAAAGCAAATCAAAATGAAAGCATTTTGGTCGAGAATCAAATTGACTATAAAGTCCCCTAATAATTGCTTACGTCAGTTTCAACCACATTAACGCAAATTCAACCCTTTTCACCAGAAACCTGGCAAGGCACAAGCCGCTAATCCCCATTTAAATTGAGGGGAAATGAAATGAGAGAGGCTTTCTTCATCTTTACAAGGCATGACTGATACATTTCAAAGGCCAGAAAGAAGGCCTTGCCTCTCCAAGAATAATTATTGTTTAAGGAACACCAGGAGAGATTACCAGGCTTCCAAAAATCATGTGCCGAGAAACCTGAGAGGGGACAATCCGTCACATGGGCAGTCTCTTTTCTCTTAGAGTAGGAAGTCACAGCTAGAGGAGATAGCACTTCAGTACCGCAACCCGGCTGCTGCCTACAGTATGAGCCATTGTGACCGCATAGCAGTGGTGAAATATCCCACCCTAGATAAGACATGAAACCAAGCCAAAGTTCACCCTACCTTACAGGGCAAATATTACCCTGGTGATCAAATAAGAGCCGGGATATAACGTACATATACAGTAGGAGGAAGCTCTGTCCTCCAGAACGGGACGGGTCACAGGAAGTAAGGGTTTTAGTTAATGTACCTTGTAAGGGCTCTGTGGGGGAGCCATGTTTCTATTGATTTCATTCAACCTTTTATTTTCCAAAAGAGACTTGGCAGAAATTGCAACGCATCGTTTCAAAAGACACTGAATCATAAAAAAGCAAGCACAACATTTTGAAATATCATTGTGGGGTTGAACCTTGAAAGTTATGGGTAATGCTGTTCTGGTCGGAGTGACAGTCCAGGTGTTGGGATCTTATTCCTCGCCGGGCTCCAGCAAGGCCACTGTGCGTGGGAACAGAGGGACGGCCGCGGGGGGAGGTGGAAGAGGGTAGGAACAGTCACTCCGCACACAGATCATAGTCTATCCACAGACCCCTTGACACAGTATAAATAAACAGAATGTGACAGCCTTGGAAATAGCCACCTCTTTCCAGCACACTTCTTTAATAGCCATTCTGGTTTCACAGAGTATGTGAATACGTGTGACCACAAGCACAGGCCTGTGTATGAGAAAGCATGTTTGATGTGTATGCGATTGCTCCGTTTGATTAAAACACATTTTGATTGGAATCATACTTTGTTATACATTTGCCCTTGGTAGAAATAGTCAAAAATGTACCTTAATACCCAAATACTGTATGTGGGAGATGACAGTGCTAAAGTCCATTTTGCACACCCCACCATAGCATCACTAGAAAAGGTAAGATGATGAGTTTGATATGCTCAAAAAGCATGTACAGTGGATTTAAAAGTCTACACACCCCTGTGAAAATGCCAGGTTTTTGTGATGTAAAAGAATGAGACAAAGATAAATCATGTCAGAACTTTTTCCACTTTTAATGTGACCTATAATGGGAACAATTCAATTGAAAAGCAAACTGAAATCTTCGAGGGGGAAAAATGAAAAATAAAAACCTTACAATAACCTGGTTGCATAAGTGTGCACACCCTCTTATAACTGGGGATGTGGCTGTGGTCAGAATTAACCAATAACATTCAAACTCATGTTAAATAGAAGTCATTACACACCTGCCATCATTTAAAGTGACTCTGATTAATCACAAATAAAGTTCAGCTGTTCTAGTAGGATTTTCCTGACATTTTCTTAGTTGCATCTCAGAGCAAAAGCCATAGTCCGCAGAGAGCTTCCAAAGCATCAGAGGGATCTCATTTTGAAAGATATCAGTCAGGAGAAGGGTACAAAATAATTTCCAAAGCATTAGATATACCATGGAACACAGTGAAGACAGTCATCATCAAGTGGAGAAAATATGGCACCACAGAGACATTACCAAGAACTGGACGTCCCTCCAAAATTGATGAAAAGACGAGAAGAAAACTGGTCAGGGAGGCTTCCAAGAGGCCTACAGCAACATTAAAGGAACTGCAGGAATTTCTGGCAAATACTAGCTGTGTGCTACATGTGACAACAATCTCCCGTATTCTTCATATGAATGGGCTATGGGGTAGTGTGGCAAGACAGAAGCCTTTTCTTACAAAGAAAAACATCCAAGCCCGGCTGAAGTTTGCAAAAACAAACATTAAGTCCCCCAAAAGCATGTGGGGAAATGTGTTATGGTCTGATGAAACCAAGGTTGAACTTTTTGGCCATAATTCCAAAAGGTATGTTTGGCGCAAATACAACACTGCACATCACCCAAAGAACACCATACCCACAGTGAAGCATGGTGGTGGCAGCATCATGCTTTGGGGCTGTTTTCCTTCAGCTGGAACCGGGGCCAGGGTGGAGGGAATTATGAACAGTTCAAAATACCAGGCAATTTTTGCACAAAACCTTCAGGCGTCCGTTAGACAGCTGAAGAGGAAGTTCACCTTTCAGCACAACAACGACCCAAAGCACACATCCAAATCCACAAAAGCATGACTTCACCAGAAGAAGATTAACGTTTTGGAATGGCCCCGCCAGAACCCAGACCTGAATCCAATTGAACATCTGTGGGGTGATCTGAAGAGGGCTGTGCACAGGAGATGTCCTCACAATCTGACAGATTTGGAGTGCTTTTGCAAAGAAGATTGGGCAAATATTGCCACGTCAAGATGTGCCATGCTAATAGACTCCTACCCAAAAAGACTGAGTGCTATAATAAAATCAAAAGGTGCTTCAACAAAGTATTAGTTTAAGGGTGTGCACACTTATGCAACCAGGTTATTGTGAGTTTTTTATTTTTCCCCCTCAAAGATTTCAGTTTGTTTTTCAATTGAATTGTTCACGTTATAGGTCACATTAAAGGTGGAAAAAATTCTGACATGATTTATCTTTGTCTCATTCTTTTACATCACAAGAACCTGGCATTTTAACAGGGGTGTGTAGACTTTTTATATCCACTGTACATGTCATTTATTGTAGTGGTTTGAAGAGATATGTAAAATCTCTGATGAATATTTCTATGACTGAAATGACACCTGTTCAGTAATTGGCCGAGTGTCGTCCAGCGGTCTAAGCCACTGCCTCCAGTGCACATGTACTGCTGTAGTACAGAAAGAGCATGCTGTGTCTCAAATGACAACCGACATAACACAAGCACTTCAAAATAAACATGGGGTATAAGCTTGAAGATACAAGTATGCAAAAACAAAAACATTCTGTGTCTTTTGTGTTTAGGCAATGGCCATGACTGCAGACTGGCTTATGTATCTCTTTGCGCTGATCATGTTCTGCGAGTGTTCTCTTTACACACTTTACATAGCTAGGTGTTGCTCCCACCACTGCCATTTGTCTCATTTATCAGATTCGGAACCTCCCCTTCAACGGTTTAGTAGAGTACTTTAGGATGCAATGGGGCAAAACACTGGTACTACATTCACGATGATGTAATCTTCATAGTTACTTTGCCATATCATAGCCAAAGTTGCTGAAAAATAAAAGTACTTTGACTGCTTGTCTGGCCCCCCATGGCAATACTTGCAATGATCATGCAAGTACCACACTATTTCATAGACAGCACATGAGTGACATCAGTAGTTTGTCCATAGCCGCAGGTAACCAGAGTTTGTTTTGCAAGGCCCGGTCATTCTGCCTCCTTAGGCAATGTTTGCAATAAAAATTACTAAATAACATAAAATCACTATTTAGACTGCCTGTCTTTGTCTTGCAATTTGTGTTTGATTTGCTATCCAAATATAGCCTGTTTTTTTCACACTTTTGTTTGCAATAGTCTTGTTACAACATACGTTTGTTGCGCATGGCAAAATGTATACTGTAGTATCCGACACAAAAACCAGACAAAGATGTTCAATCTTTGTTACTGGCCCAGAGACAAAGAACCAATACTGGCTTTGGAATTCAGTAAAAAAAAAAGTTACTTTCTGACCCCTTGTGGTGTGAGTAAAGCCTATATACAACAAATGTCTGTCTGTGTGTGTGCGATCGTGAGTGTAAGTTGGCATGTGTGTCAGTGGTGAAAACCCTTCAAACCTTAACTCTCTCATCGCTCCCCATTCCTAGTATAGAAGGGGGTGTCTCTTCACCTCCTCCCCAAAGACGAGAGGTGAGAGGTCCTGGTGGGCTGGTGTCTCCCTGGCCCAGCTCTGCTGACTCCCCTAAATACTTGACGACACATGGCAAAGCTACCTACTTAGGCTGCCTCTCTCTCAAGAGGCTCTGCCCAGCCTTCTCATACGAAAACAGAAGCCCTTTGTTGTAGTAAGTGCCCACTGTAAACTATTATTTTCAGCCACTGCAAATCCATCTCACTACATTTAAACACTGTTGGCAGAACAGCTAAACTTAGAACCAATCAGAACTCCCATACATAGCCCTTGTGAACAAGGCGGCCAGCTTCCATCTAAGACGTTAAACACAGTTTCATTTGGAATCGCTTTGTCGTGTGTGATGAAGAGCCTCTACAGTAGCCAGCTCCCAGTGACTGAAATAAGATAAATATTTGTTTTCCATTGAACTGAATGAATTGTCTGGATCATATGAAGGGGTAATCTCTTGTGGACAGAATAGGTAGGCATAAATGGTACTGTATATATGTCATGAATCAATGGTTTGCATGAGTTGATGATCAGGATTAGTTTTAGCGCCTTGGACAAAAACTGAATATGCAGTTGTTTGCACATTTGGATTTTCATTAAGGGAGTGGATAATTGGCCCATAGACTTGGTAATTTTGAATGAGGGTGGAGCTCTTTGTTCCAGTTCCAAACTCATCCATTAACACATTTGGACCCAGCACTTTGAGCATCTGACCAATTACCAAGACCAATATAGATGCAATTTAACCAAGATCAATAAAGATGCAACTTAACCAAGATCAATAAAGATGCAACTTGCTTGATCATCTAGCTAATTAACTGAAGGAAGTAAAATGTTTCATATTAAACACAGGCTATGCTGAACCACGACATCCCTACCCAGGCTATTTTTTCTGGTAACACTGGTCTCTGTGCCTTCCCACCACTACGGAGGGCAACTCCTCCCAAGGCCAGTCAAAGCCCTTCACTCTCCAGACACCCCAACGGTGGAACCAGCTTCCCCCCTGGAAGTCCCTGCCTGTTCTCCAAAAATGTTTCAAACCCTACCTTTTTCAATGGGCATTATTTAGTGTTTTTGCATAGCAATTTAAGAAAATGTCCATAAAAGACCTGAAGTTGCTGCGGAATGATAGTGTTTCACAACAGTTACTTACCAGAAATGATTTTGGGTGCAGTACTACGTATGTGGCCCTCCCCTGCATCAGCGTCGGGCCAACGCCCCTAGGAGAACCACTTGGCCCAGGGCTGCAAAATCGGACCCTTGAAGGCAGCTCGGCAGCCATTGTTTGAGGAGTCAGGAGGAGGATAAAAAGGCCCCAGGGGAAGCAGCTCTGGCCAGATGAAAGAAGGGAAGATTGTGGCACAGAACCCCGCCCAGCGGTTAGCACTACAGTTATGTTTCAGTCTGCCTTCTCTTTGTTGTTAATGAAACACCCTCCAGGAATCTGTACACTTCATGTCCTGTTTGCGTTCTGTGTGCCTCTTTCCATTACAGTGAATGCAAACACACATCCTAAAATTCAGAATTTCTATCGGTCAACAAAAGGCGCGCCACATTCTACACAGTTCAGTCAATCCCCGTTTCGATTGAGAAGGCAAGCAGTGAATAATGTTTATCTAAACAGCTTTTTCAAATTGAAAAATATTCAAAACAATCAGTTTTATAGCATTTGTGAGCTGGTTCACCAAAAGTGAAAGTAAAGCTAGCCAAGTGGACGAGAGAGTTAGTTTGAATGCGCTGTTGCCCTAAGATGCGAGGAAATATGGGATAATGTCCCTTTAAGGATTATTTTAACAATCCAGTAACTGCAATAAGACAACCAGACCAGCTCTCGGAGGCTGTTCAATCCAGTGGTAAGTATGTATAATGCTGTTATGCGTTGCATAGCAGTTTGGAAATTCATATTTGTGTTTTATTAATTTTCAAATTTTTTGTGATTGCGAATTCATTTAATTTCTTGCCAATCCAATATTCTATTATTTATGACTGAGGGTGAGACATGTTTTCATTAACGTACATTTCATTTTGCATATTCCATATACAATTAAACAAAAACATAATTTATAAGTGTATCACAATTTGGAGTACAAAAAGAAATTGCAAATGTGTTTTCATTAAAATATAGTGTAAACAAACAATCAATATATACAGCCCTGGAAAAAATTAAGAGACCACTGCACCTTTTTCTTTCCTTTCCAAAAAAGTCAAAAAGGAAGGTTTTGAGTGAGGAACAGAAGGGTTAAAATTAAGAGACCACTGCAAATTGAACGCTTCTGTTCCTCACTGAGAACTTTCCTTTTCAACTTTTTTGGAAAGGAAAGAAAAAGGTGCAGTGGTCTCAATTTTTTCCGGAGCTGTATAACAGATCAATTAATTTGTTTTACAGCACTAGTCAAAGACAAAACCCACAAAGAAAAGATGGTGTTTACATGAGATGCTCTGGTTGGAGAGAGTATGGCACTGAAGAGAATGGGTACAGACTGCCATTGACAGATATCTATTTAAGCTGCTGCACTCTCAAGGGTATAGCCAAGGTTTAAGTTACGGCATGGCTACAAAACAGCCATTGGCTTCAGGTCTTGCCATCAGCCATTGAGGAAACGCTTACTTTGAAATCAATTAAAGAAACTACATTGCCCATGTTGCGTCCAATAGCAGGATCCAAGCTCAAGAACCACCAATGTTTGATTCTTGATGGCTGGCATGTGTACATTCTATCTTCATGGAAATAATAAGTTGGATGGTTTCTGGTGTAGCAGATAGAACATTTTAAATGTACATTTTAATCATGCAGACACAATGCTGAAGCACATCAGAGACTCTTCTTCTAGTCTTTGTTCCTCTTATCTTTTCCACATGAACCTGGCTCTAGTCTGAACAGGTGACTTCAGACATCAAAAGGTTTTGAGACCAACTAACAAGGGTGGCATAAGAACGGCGTGTAAAACATGGACAAAAGGAAGAGGATTTTCACACGGACAGTGTGAGAGCAATGGGAGGTCCGTGCTTTTTTTGTGACCGGAGCAGACATAACATTGAATAATAATATGTTGTTTGGGGATACAGAATTTCGGTGGATGGTGGTGGGAAGATAAACATTGAAGCAAACATGTAGTTAGTCCAGTCAGCATGCCATCAGTGTGAAACTGAAACTCTATCACTGAATGTGTTAAATGTCGTTACTCAGAGTAAATACAATAGCGTCTACTACAGCTAAGCATTAAATATGCCAGAAAGAACAGGAGAGATGAAAAGTTGGGGTAGATGTAGTGGGAGAGAGAGAGGGAAAGGGAGAATTTATAAACATAAGATCTTATTCCAGTCTCAACAAAATATCTGGCAAGACTGGGTGTGCTGGCAACAGCTGTGTAATTAAATCGCTTTTTTTATTTCATTTTACGTTTCACTATATCCAAGGAAGGGTTACAAGAGCCTGGCAGTCTGAAATATCTGAGCGAAGATCTTGCTTATTTCTATATAAACAGATCATTGACAGGGGGTGAACCTGTGCAGTCTCGGCCTTCAGCACTTACATTCTCTGGCCGCGCTCACATGCTCCACCATCAGCCCATGCTACTGTACCATTCCAAGTCCTCCCCATGAGAACCAACACACTACTCTCTACCGGTAATGAACCCGGTGAACTTAAACAGAGCCCACTCCTAGTTTATCAGCACGACTGTGTCAGATGAGAAAGCGTGAAGGAAAGAGAGAGGAAGAGACAGCGAAACAAAGAGTGAGAGAGAGTGAGAGAAACAAAGGGAGGAGGATATCCACGTATTTCAGTCCTCCGATGCGGTCAGTTGATTCTGTCTCAATACCAAGAGCAAGCACCTTGCACACTTTTTTTGGAGCTCATCCTGTTCAATTAATTCCAGAGGGATTCTACTCAACTGCTGCTAGGATACGGTTGCATTTTTCCTTTCAAACAATGAAAACCAGCGGGATGAGAAATAGCCAACTTCCTGGGTGTAACTAGGAATATATTGGCACCACAAAGTAATTCCTGCATCACTCACACTCACACTCACACTCACACACACACACACACACACACACACACACACACACACACACACACACACACTCACACT